>JABCPU010000517.1:0-43611 GCA_016800925.1 Suillus spraguei | reverse complement strand
TGCAAGGTCCGAAGTTGCAAAGGCATAGTTTTTCTTGGCCTTTGGACTCTTTGGCAGCATTGGCGGCCTGCTTGGTACGTCCTCCTTGCTTTCACATTTGATTCAGTCCCTGACCTTCTTTCCCTCCCCCTGGCCTCCAGCAACTCGCTCTGTAATGGCCTTTTTGGTTGCAGTTATAGCATATGTAGAGTTTTAAAGCCCGGTCAAGTCCGGTTTTTTTGGTAATTTAATGCAACCGGACCACAACTGGTCTTAAAAAAAAACATTATGGTCAGACCTTGAACTGACTTGTGAAGACCAGTTGCTGTTGCAGTTGTATGATTTTGCAACTGGTCTAAGACCAGTAGAGACTGGTTTGAACCAATGTTGAGTCAATGTTATAGTACCTACTACATGCATTAAAACATGTGTTGTAGCCTACATAATCACTAAACTCAGTCTACCAGCGCCATCTTCCCTCTATCATCATGTCAGGCCATTGAAAATCCACTCGTGTCATAAGACCGACCGAAAAGGCCAGTGCGGCACCCAATGTATCACATTCTCATAATACAAAAACTACACAAGCTCATCCACCAAAGTCAAAGCCATCATCAAAGAAGACAGGAAAGAGAAAGGCTATAACCAGTAGCGAGGATGGATCAGACATAGAGTCAGATGATAGAATCATACAGGCACAATGTACCTCAAGGAAAGTGGCAACAAAACATGCATGGCACTCCAAAGATGTCATTGTCAAAGATGTAGAAGTTGAAGTCAAGGAAGACATATGGCCCCGCGGGAAACCATCAACATAGCATAGTGGATGAGCATACTAGTAGCGTGTCAATAGCACTGGAGAGACGGTTGAAGAAAATGGGGACTGTGATGAGGTTAGTTTTTCATTCTGAATATAATGATATTAGCTCAAGATGAACTGAAAAAGGACACCAATGGTATCGATCTTGAAGATGTCCATCGTGCCGCACTCCCCAAAGAATAAAGACAAAAAAAGTAGCACTGATGATCTACTCACTATATTCTCAAACGCACGTACTGTCAAGTTTATTGGAACAGACAGCAAGGTGGAGACAAAGTGGGGCGCTGGTGCAATATATGCAAGTTAGTATATTGACTTTGAGAAATATTAGAATACTCACCGCAGTGTTAAGGGAAGATGCGCAATTCATTGCAGAAAATGGCAAATGGAAGACATTTCACGTTGGCAGTAATTCATCTTGCCGTCAGCATATCTGAAGCCACTATGATGTATACAAGAAAAAGTGTGCACAATTGGGGATACGCGAGAACCATCATGCACTTCCACAAGCATTGGTACAGCCCAGGAAGAAGCAAAGAAAAGAATGTTCAGAACAAGCTAGATGGAATGTTTTTGAAGGCCTCAAAGTTACACCAGTTTTCAAGGATGTCCTGCATGCAGTTGCAAAATTCATGGTCTGTGATGATCAGGTGAGCACTGATTAGCCATTGATATTGATTGATTACTGAATTACGATGCTGACTTAACAGTCTTTGGCTGTGGCAACAAGGCCACCTTTAGGAACTGTTTAGTCGCAATGTGGCCAGCTGCTATGAAGGTTGATATTCCCTCAATGCACAACATTACAACTTACATCCACAATGCCTTCCTGTATTTCTTTGTGCAATTAAAGTCTGATATTCAGGTAAATGATTTTTATTATCATAGTGCACTAGTACTGACTAACTCAAGTCTGCCAACAGTGGTCGCATCTCAACCACAACAGACCTCTGGTCCATTGACCAAACTAAGGCTGCATTTTTTGGACTTACTGCACACTGGATTGAGGTGGACAATGTGACTGGTAGATGGACTCTTTGGGTGCAAGTTATCGCATTCAAGGCATCTTGGGGGCTCATAGTGGGGACAATTTTGGGTGTTACTTCATTGGTTTATGTGAGTGTGCTTGAATTGTGGTGGGCCAGTCATCCAAGGTATGCAATGATAGATTCATTTATAGTATAGTGTTTGCTCACAAGCTCAGCAGCTCTTCTGCATCACAGCAGATAATACCTCAAACAATGACACCACATGTTCCACAATCAAGACCATCCTCCATTGCTGTTACAACCATGCAAACTGGGGGCTACTAAGAAGTCCTGGCTCTACATGGGGTTGTACCAGAGGGTCGGAAAGTCAAAGGGGCTTGGCCTCAGCTTGTATGCTGTGCCCCTTACCTGAGTATGTGCCCTTAATTTCGGATGAAGTCCAAGGGGGAGTTATGGTGAAGTCCGGATGGAGTCCAGATGAAGTCTTAGAACAGGATAGCTCAATAGAGCTCCAAAGGACTTCCGGATGAGTGCCGGAACTATTTCTGGGTGGTAGGGAGTAATGGTAAGACTACTGGAACAAGTTCCAAGTAGAATGGATGAAAGATGAACTCCTGGACAAAGTCCAGGGCAGGATAGGAGCAGAGCCCTGGAGGGAAAGATGATCCATAGATGTCGGAGGATAAGATAGGATAGATCTGGAGGACCAGAGGTTCGAAGGTCCGGAGCTCAGAGGAGCAGAGGAGCAGAAGAGTGGAGGGTGGATGATCAGATGATCAGACAAGCGTAGCTCTATGGATCTTAGGGGAGGTGTTGACTACTAGAGAGGAGTAGGTCCGGATATGGTGTAGATATAGTATAGACTACTCTGACAAGGTCCAGAATAGAAACAGACAGGATAAGACTACAAAGGTAGAGTCGGAGGTGAAACGGATGAGAGACAGGAAATGGACGAAGTCTGAAAAGGATATAGGACATAGGATCAAAGCTCCGGCCTAGGGAATGATCCCATAGGTCTGAGTCAGAAGCTTACAAGGGCCGGAGCCAAAGTGTGAGAACGGAAACAGATTTATATAGACATGGTAACCAGATACAGAAGTCAAAGGAATATACAGAAGTAGGAAAGCAATGATCAGACTGAGGTCTGCTGGAGTTGTACTACAAGTTTATATACTGTAAAGAGCATGCCGGAAGGTAAGTACTGATAGTCCAAGGCTATGTCTGAATCATATGGAAACACATTAGTAAGTACAGCAGAACATAAGGCTATGAACTCAGAGATGAAACTTGTACGAAATACTTATCAAGACGGAGGCAGAGATCACCAAGAGCTGGAAGCACAGAGATACCCAAAAGCCGGAAACACAGGTATAGTCTAAAAGGGGTAATGCGCAGGTGCGTGGGATTAGTTCAGATATGAACTCAGATCGGATATGGACACAGATCGGATATGGATATGGATCAGATATGGATGGATATGGATGTATGGATTGGGTGTCTGGACGTCCATGGATCTGATCTGATCTGGACCTGAATGTATGGTATATGACAATCGCCGAAACATATATTCATTCAACACAGTTCAAAACCGGTCTCCCATGTCTAGCTCACATTGTCAACCTTGCCATCATTGCTCTCATGTCACAATCACACACATTGCCAATGTAGAGACTAGCACTGCTATCTGGGAATTCGACCCTACTGATTCCAGCAATCGGTTCTTGGAACTCTCTGGATGTTGTCGCTGCAGTTCGTACTATTGCCATCAAGGTACATTATTTGTTATATATTCGTTACTGTAACTAATCTGACCTATTGCAAAGATACAATGTTCTGGCTAGTGCATAGAATACTTCAAGACCCTGCAACAAAACAGTGGCATTGACAAGGTCCTCAAGATCCCTTTGCACAGCAACATCCAATGGGGAACAGCAGACGGCATGCTCAGTCGTGCTTATGCACTAAGACATGTACGTCCCAGGTCTTTTTTTCTCCCAATGCTTGCTGAATTATCTCACAGCCCATAAACTTGTTTATAGCACTGCCGACAAACTCTTTGGACCAATAACAATCATTTGATGCAATGGAAAACTCATCAAGAAGATACCTTGGTCCACGTTCACTTTCAAGAGTGCGACTGGGAGCGTGTCAATGATACACAAGAAATTTATTGCAGTAAGTCATTTCTTATCATTTATCGCATACACTAATTGTTTAAATTATAGGACACTAATAATATTCAGCAGTATTTCTCATCTGAAAAAAACCTACACTCTGGCATGCTATACCTGCCATCAAGGAGCTTCAGACTGCATGGGGGGTGAAGCACGATTTACCAAAGTACAAGATGTACAAAGACACCATCCAGAAAGGTCTCAACAAGCTCAGTAAGTACTACAAGAAGTTTGACAACAAGCCTGTCTATGTGCTTGCTCTCAGTGCATTGTAAAGATACAACCTAACCTGGGCTGTAGATAAACTACCTCCTAATTAGTATGTGTGGTCTTGCCGCCCGTCTAGTCTGCTTCACTTGCGAAACAAGAGTGTTCGACCCTAAAGGGGGATGCCTGTTAGTATAGTCTAATCCAAGTCAAACCAGTGAGTGAAAGTAGTGTCATAGTCAGCGGTAAGTTGCCATGGTCAGCGATGATGCTGCCAGAACTAGCGTAGTAAGTAGTGGTACTAGTGTCATTGGAACAAAGTCAGTAACAGTAGCATTGAGGAGTGGTGATGAGCAACAATATCAGCAGTTAAAGTTGCGAGCGGTGCAAAGAAACAGTAAAGAAGGCTGTGGTACTTTCAGCAGTAAAGTAGCGGTGCGTGAGAAGTTCAGTCAAAACAGGAATTAAGAGTCCAGCAGTAACAGTGAACGAGCATAATCAATTAATGAGCGGTAAGGAAACTTTAAAAACTGTTAAGACCATACTCAAGGGGTGAAAGATCTGAAGGACTTTGGCCTCAGTTCGTGCACTGTGCCCCTTGTCCAAGTAATGCCCCTTATTTCAGGGAGGAGATATATGTCCAAAGATCCGGAAGGAGTTGCGTGGCAGATCCGGATGTCCGAAGGTATCGGATATGATATGTCCGAAGGTTATCCAGAACGTAGGAGTAGAATGAGGATTAAGACTAGCCTTGGAACGAATTCCTAACTAGAAACTAACAGGATAGACTATCCAAAGATAGAGTCGGAGATATAGACTATAGGAATCAATCCCAAGTCTCGGAAAAATGACTTAGAGCAGGAAGTGGCTCAAGTCTGGAGGAAGCAGAATGAGCAGAATCTAAGATGATATTCGAACTAAGGTTCTACAGAAGATCTACAAGTGGTTTATATATGGTAAGTATCTAAGACAGATAATCAACAAGTCCAGGACCAAGGGCTATGTATGAAGTGTAACAGAAGTCTATTAGTTAATGCGCAGCAGATCAGTAAGCACGAATTGGAAATGAAACACAGGTAACGGATCAGTGACACAGGAAGGAATTATACACAGCTGGAGTACCGGAAACAGGATGAGTGACGAAAGGAGATAGACACAGATATACACAAGGGAGATAGAGTGTGAGAAGTGAGCACATTCGGATGAGCAATCTGGACAGGATCTGTGAACCGGACGGAAATAGAATCGATCAGATCTGATCGGATATGGTCGGAGCTGGGATCAGAAGTATGGTATATGACAAAGACTAAGTCTACTACTGGGTAGATCCAGAGCTAGACAATAATCCTGACCTATAGTACGTGCAATGGGTACAAATCAGGTACTGTATCATGCGGGGTACGCGGTGCTTATATCCTAAATTGTATGTACTCAGAATGCTCTAGGCGAGATCAGTAGCACTCAAGTACAGTAACCGCTGTATGTAAACGTTAGCGTGAGGCGGCTGTGGCACAAGGCAACATGTAATAAGACTTGCCATAAAATCAGTGATAACAAACATAAAACAAACTACACACCAAATGGAGCTATGCGGATGCGGCAAGGACATGGAAGGACATTGGTACGTGGAATGTGGTGCGGCAGTTGGTGCGGCAGTCGTATGGTGTGCAGTAAGTGTGGGATGTCGCCGGCAATGCTAAAGGAGTAAGACGGCCTTTGGACTGGTGGATATTCCTATAGATGTGAGACATGCGCCAAAAGATAGGGTTTTAAGGCCAGCGCCAATATGTTTGTTACAGCGTCCTATTTTCTGCATGCGCACATGGCTAGTACACTAACTGTTTGATTTAGTCCTCCACCCATACTACAAGCTTGCATACATTACAATGCAGTAGGGTGGTCCTGAAGAGCAGGCAGCGGAGCGTACTGCAGGGAATCCAAATGCTGTTGATTGGTGCAATGAGGCCCTGAAAGTGGTTGAGTCAACTATGACAGAATACGCAAAGCATGGACCCAAGGCACCTGCCCATACCATCATCGCAGCAGCCAAGCCCAACTCCTGCATTATCAAATCTGAGTTTGATCATCATCATCATCATCATCATATGCTGGTGGAACAGGTTCCCATGATCATCATGCAGACTGGCGTGTTGAGCTTCACCGTTATCTCAGTGATGTTCCAGATGATGTGTCGAAGGACACTGATGTCGTTGACTGTGGTCAGTAAGTTTTTTTTAATTCATTTCATTAGAAACACATTTCTACTTACCCGATCCATGGATGAATCACAATGGATGTGTGCACTATCCCAGCTTCATCTGTTCCATGCGAACAGTTATTCTCAGCTGGTGGAGAGATTGCCACTGATTGGCGCTCATGTTTAGGTGCTGAGCATCTTGAACAGATGCAGTCTTGAAGTTTCTGTGGTGGGTTCTGTTGCCAACCATGCTGCTGATCATTTAGCTGTCGTTGAAGATATCATACTCGAAGATTTTGAAGAACTATTGTGCTTGATGGTGAGGTGTCTGACTGGAAGTGTGATGAGGATGAGCTAGCTATTACTTGATTTTGTAGTCTGTTGTAGTACATACTTTTTGCATTATGCCTTGCCTCCTGACTGGCAGTGTGATGAGGATGAGCTAGTTATTACTTGATTTTTGTAGTCTGTTGGAGTACATACTTTTTGCATTATGCCTTGCCTCAAAGACCGGTTGCAGTCAGTCTTGGTCAGTTGCCCATACTGCTGGATTTCTGCACAACTGCAACTGCTGGTGTTTGGATTTTCCACGGACTGCAACCGAAGTCCAGTTCAAAAAAGTCCAGTTTTGGTCTGTCCCAGTCTTTTTTTCAGTCTGGCAACTGGACTTTAAAACTCTAAGCATACGACCTCAGGGTTAGTCTGGGAGGAGGTTGCACTCTTGCCTCTTGGATTGCTAATTCTTGCAGAATTAGCTCCCTTCTTTGATGGATGATGATCTGTGAGTAGGCGATGTTCATATTCCTCTGTTACGATATTGATTAGTTTATAAGGACTTAGCAGGCTGCCTGGCATTGATGGAAGAGAGGAGAGGGCGATATGATTTGGGAAGAGATGGGAGGATCATTGCATAGAAGTTCTTTTCTTCAATTTCAGCACCCATACCTGCCAAGGATTCACAGAGCCAAAGCATCTCGCTAAAATGCTCCTTAACATCTCCATTTTCATTGCACCTTGTCTCCTGCAAGCAACACCATAGGTCTATTTGCACAAGCTCCATTTTGCCTTCATGAATGCCACAGATCTTAGCCCAAATTTTGGCTGCAGATTCTAATTTCTGGATGTGGAGGAGAAGTTGGTCGCTGATGGTACTGAAGACCTGTTATTTGATGAGTGAGTCCTTTTGAAAATATTCATCGATTTTCTTTTCTTGAGCTTCAATCTCAGCCTCCGTTGCCACATTGCCATCCGGCTTTGTGATCTTTTTGGTCTTGTCATCGACTGGGAAGGGGATGGGTCTCACTGCACGACCATACATGTACCGCATCAGACCTCTCGCGCCAACCACTGTTAACGTTCTTTCCTTATAGGTGATCCAGTTGCTGCCGTCCTCGGCTAGCTTAGGGACGTTAAAAAGAGCTAAATTGGTGGAGGGAGCATGTTATCCATGGCTGTGGCAGGGCTCATAACCTGTCTCAATGACAGGCGAGCGAGTGGGGTGAGAGAGAGCTAGAAACACAAGGTACAATCTCAGTTTCTGTTCAAGAACTCAATTAACATGTGTGCTACCTAGAAACACAAGGTACACTATGTTTTGGTCAGCTAATGCTGACATACATGGACTAGCTACTTACATCTCAGTTTCTGTTCAAGAACTGAGATGTTCGCGTCTACAGACACTCGACTTTATACCAGGTAAGTAAGGAACGGAAAAATGAACATAACTCATTTGATGTGTGTTGCAGAGGCTCAGCCGACGTTAGCGAGCGGCACGCCATTGGTACGACTGATTATGTAATAGTATTACATTCCATTGTTGAGAATGGTATTTTTTCCAGAACAAACAAACTCGCATTACAGCATGGCCCAAAAATTCAGGTGCGACAAGAAAGCAAAAAAAGTCTAGTCCCCAAACTGAATCCTCTTCAACAATCGTATGGCCGATGGTTCATCCCATCGGCCATACAATCGTTGAAGAGGATAGAGACAGAGTGTACGTAGCCACTGGTGGCGAGGATTACTATAATGTTAGTCTAGAATCCAGATTAAACGGTCTTGGGTCATCATAAGACACCGGTGAACAATTAGCATTATAATTGACACGACCACTTAAGGCGTATGCATGTTTGTGAAGGTAGTGAACGAACGCACCAAGTAAACACATGACCTTGATGTCTTTTGCATGCATGCAAGTTGACACCACCGTAACGAACATATATCTTGACTTTGTGTGCGATGAGTTAGATTTTATAGGACGGAGGGGATGGATAATGCCTTGAATGTTGCAACGATTTTAGTGAAGTTTGCAATACCAATACCGATGATGAGGATCTTGCTATTGGGGCGAGGAGGTGAGCACGTGAGCAGGTCGATTATATACCATTCCTCGATTGAAGTGATGACATACATACAGATTGTCTTGGCGTATTTGAATGTCTGAGCCCTTACTTGGAGCACCAGAGTGTTCGCTGTAGTTGGCGAGCTCGTGTGCGAAATTTGCTGCTACAATGGCATCACTGTAGATGACGGATGCACCTCCACCCGCAGACATTGTCCAGACACAACTAGTGGGTTAAGAACAGTGAGTTTGAGAGAAGCACTGGTTGAAGCATCGAGTTTTTGAATGTATGCTACATAGAATGAGTACGACACAGTAACCATGGAGATAGTACACACCCTCTTCCTTTGTGAGATCTCTACCGAACGGAGCGGGCCATGCCATAGTTGGTCAGCGGACAGCATTCAACTTTGAGCAAGTGGTAGATACAGCTGGAGCGGTCTCGTAGACTGTCAAGTCTCGCGCAAGAGGTGACTTTAAACCACAGATGCTCTTCGCAGTCTGGCCGAACTTCGTAGCCATATCGAGGTAGCGAATAGAGTCATCATCGAGGACAAGGACGACCAAAAGGTTGATCTCAAATACGGAGTAGAGTCTGACAAGGAAGTCGGTAAGTACTTCTGTCTTGTGTGCTGGGACGTTGCGAAGGAGAGTCGCCTACAGATCAGTACGGCTTAGGAAAGTACTGGGGACGGTGATGTTGAGATAAGATTAGGACTGACCCTTTGAGTTTTCCGGCTCTATATTGAACCCATTTCTTCGCGTCTTGCCCGTCTTTGTTGAGAGCAAGGAAACCTACTTTGTCTCTATTTGATGAGCTGACCCAACTTTGCGACGAGCTCTGTAGTGGACACCCAGGATGACAGAATGGTATCTGGTATGATCGAGTCAGTTGCAGAATCATATTAGATCTGAGCTATACATAGAGCAGGGAATTCAAGAGTAGAAAATGGAGAAGGGGTGAAGTTTTAGGTTGGCGCAGGTACGTGTTGATGCTTTGCATCATATTGCTGCAGTGAAAGTCGGTTAATGTATTAGTATATACGAGTGTTGATGAGATCGAACATTTTGAAGACATTGTATTGGACAGATGGAGGAAATGATATCTGCTCTCCTGGAATCATAAACTTGTCAGGTACAATGTTTGAATTCAGCGCGGTCGGACTTTGAAAGTAAACTTTGAATCTGAAAATGATAAGCGTATGATTTTCGCACCAATTGACCAAACCAGCCAGCCCACGGCCAGTCCATCGCCACGCTAGGCTTCTCCTCAATTCACATATTCTTACCGCGCTCTGTCCAATTGATAGCATCAATCTTGACCTTGTACCTTACCTTGGCGATCTAGTTCCACTAACAGTCTCAATCCTGATTAAAACTCTTTTCTTCATCACAAGCATTTATCTTGTATTTTCCACCCCTCCCTCGCCTTGCCTAGACTTTTTTGGCCCTTTAAGCTTCAGGTATCACGTTCTAGGTTGTAGTATATATCAGCCCTCTCGTATGAGTGGGTTCACTTTGGGATGCCCTATCTCGCAGTGTGGCACCATCACATAGCATTTTTTTTGTTAGGCTGCGATCTCAGGGGTGCTTGCTTTCCAGGTAAACAAGCGAGTCCCTCAGACATCGGCGTCATCCGATTCTAATTCATATAGACATGGCTGTAATATTATAAATGCAGTCGGTTATATTACATTTGACCGGCGCGCTATTCATCTTTGTACTTATCTTGACGCTTGCTGAAGAATTCAGTATAATGTACAGCAATTCAAAGCACTGCCTTCGACACACGACTGAAAGCGCATCTGCAAACACAGCATACACAGCAAACTTACTAGCAGGTCTCTTCATCACTGTCACCCTATTTGCTCGCCTTCGACGACTCAGTTTCTATACTATTAAGGTCTGTCTGACTGTCAGCGCATACCACCGACATTTAAAACTATTCTTCATCAGCATCATGGCCGAGTCAAGCACATTAGCACAACGGAGAGATGGAGATCGGGGAGCGATGTTGAACTCACTGGTGGTTAGCGCACCTCGTCGAACGAAGGAGAAGGATCCGCCACGCTATGGTGCACAATATCGCCAGAATGCACTTTGGGAAGGTGAGTAACCGCATTTTCATACCTGCTGATTTACCCAGCGTGAAGCAGGCGGGAATGAAGCGCTTCCTCCTCAGTGGTGGCAGTATGCGATGTTGAATGATGGAATTGAATATCAAGATAACACACTCATAATGACATCATTCAACCGACCTTTACCAGGGTTGCGACTAGGTGAGCAAAGAAATGTGCCACTAGCAACAAGGAACTCATCGTGAAATATAGATTATCCCGGACAACTCGTTCCCGGATGCGAATGGCACATCTCACCGCTCGGTCGGTCCTACTTCGTCAATCACAACACCCGGACAACATCGTGGAAGAAACCAACACCAGAACGTCCACCAGGGAGCTTGGTGCCAGAGTGCATCATCGAGGCTCATTCCAAAATCATTTGGAGCCTTGCCTGCATTGGCACCAGTTGCGATATTCTGAGCGCGTCACATGATGGTTCCATTCGTCAGTGGAAACGAGACGGAGAGTCAGTGGGGAAACCTTGGATTAGTAACGGAGAGTCAGTGAGCTCACTGGCAATGTCACCAGATGAATCAATGGTCGTGAGCGGAAGCGCAGATGGCAGGCTATGGCTGTGGAACATCAAGAAGGGCAGCGTAGTCGGGAACCCGTGGGAGGGGCATGAAGATTCAGTGCGGTGCATTGATTGGTCTCCAAATGCCCAGGAGATAGCAAGTGCATCGGAAGATGGGACCATACGACGCTGGAACCCCGACACTGGCCGACAAATGGCACCACCAATAGACGCTGGCCATGGGTGGATTTATGCTGTCAAATACTCTCCACGAGGGGACAAATTCATGAGTTGCGGGAGGACAAGGTGATCTGCGTGTGGTCAATGGACGGCGAGCTGCTTATGGAATTCAAGGGCCATGACCGTTTGGTGATGTCGATATGTTGGTCCAAGGACGGTGCACACATATTCTCCGGATCATATGATAACACCATCCGAAAATGGCGGTTGATTGATGGGAAGGAGCTTGTTGTTTTTCGGGGTTATAACCTTACCATAAACTCCCTGTGTCTTTCCCCTGATGAAAGCCTTCTTGTTAGCGCATCAGGTGACTGCTCAGTTCGCATCTGGGACCTCAAGACCAATCGACCAGTTGGAGACCCACTCTTGCACGATGATGAACTCTTGGTTGTTGTCATTTCTCCTGATGGAAAACACATTGCCAGTGCTGGAAAAGACGCAAAAGTTACATATGGAGCCTGGATGCAGCACTCAAACGTGCAGGCGCTGATCATGTGAGTGTGTCAATCGTTGAAAGTGTCTGTTCTAAGTGGGGCCTTGTTGTTCAGAATGAGAGCAATACAAAACCCGATGCAAAGCTCAAGGCAAGTCGGTCACGTTTGTCTTTCTTATGGCATCTTACTTCTTTACCAGGGACGATCAAGAGATGCCGTGCGCTAATCAGCTATGAACACCCTAATCATTTGCTTATTCGTTCATTAGATATTGCACGCTAGTCAGATCTCCAAGCCGCAGCCCAACAACAGAGTCGGATGCATGTCGAAATATGTCAGTATAATTATTCGTTTCTTGGCCCTTAGAAGTCTGACACTGGTACAGGGCAAGGACTTCTGGGATACTGATACCAACTCCACGCATAATCCTGCAGCTCCTTCTGTGACCCTATTGTCTGCCCTTCATTGGCGCAATTTGCTCGGCTCCCTGGGTTCCAGCACTCAACCTCTAAACACGCCACAATTAATACCGCTCGAGCCCCGGCGTTGGAATTTCAACTTGTTTTCAGGAGGAAGTTCTATACGCACTGTCAATGTACCTCTTGCTCAGGATGAAGATGTGAGCACTCGACACTGACAATATCTGACTCTTTTTAACAAATTTACAGAGAATTGGTATTACCCCTGAGACTGACGCTGAAGCAGCTGCAGCTATGCAACGTACAAACAGTGACGCCGCTGGCAGTTCACCACGACGAGGTCAACCTCAGGCTGTGCCAGTGACACAAGTATCTCAAGGGCAACCAACAGGAACGCAAGGTTCGAGTGGTGGGACGGGAGCAATTTCTCATATTGAAGTTAGGTGTTGCGGATTGTTTTTTAGTTGTGGTCGTCCTACCTTGCATGAGTCATGAGGTCATCTACTAAACTCTATCATTCGATCATTTCTGTAGTGGTTTAATATGATGTTTCGATGCATGACGCAGTCGTCCTGTCTTCAATCCACTTTCAAAACTGGCTCGTCGTTTCGTGATGATCAGCATAGTTGTCAAGAATGCTACCTTTGCAGAAAGTATGATCCGTTTGTGAGCTGCGACACACTTCTTTAACTTATCATTGCGTCGTTCCAGCACCACTGCTCATATTATTATATTGCTCAAACAGGTTGATCATCTTCTCATTGTGAAGATCTACTTGATAATGAGCACAAGGCAGTCCAGAGTGACGTTGGTAGACCCTCCAAAGCATCGCTGGGCCAAAGCATGTCACCTTCTGGTGCACCGTGTTCTGCTCATTGACTTGACAACGTTATCCCCTATCGTATGCCATCAGAGAGTAGACTTGTCTAATGTCACACCATCTAATGATTCTAGTGCGTGTTGCAAAGATTTTCAATATAAAGTCGACATCTATTACATGGAGACGAGATGATCGATATGCTTGAATCCGTCAATTGTACGCTTGAAGATCACACTACCTAATCATCTGAAGGCGAAGGTGGTGTGTCGGTATCATGTTCAATGCAGCAACTGTGATTTCCCTTATTGCCAAGTTCATAGTGTTTATAAAGTATACCTCGCATCTACGACGCCTTCACGGATCCTTCTGTCGTGACCATTGACGTTCCGAATGTGGACTGCGATCTCAATGAGTGTGAGCAAGGTACCTGCTGCATATTATAGTATGTTGCTGTGACATTAGAATGATGTCGAACTCGTTGGTGCTCAGGGCGCCTTCTCGGACGAGGGAGAACAAGGATCGATCATGCTATGACGCAGGGTCTCACTGCTGTCCTAGGTAGTTGTAGCCCGACCAACTGAGAGATGTACACCCATCAGTTGCATCATGATCATTTGGTCACTCATCCTGTTAAGTCTTGCATGCTGATATTCCACTTGTGCTTCATGCCGAGCAAGTGCTCGTTCCAGCACAACCTGTCAGATTACATCAGGGACTTTCGAAGGTGCTCATTTGGCCCACCATAGCTTGTCGGGAAGAAATCCATAGTGCTGTCTGGATTCAAATATTATTGTGATTTTCAAATCAGCTACACATGCAATTTACTATGAAAATGTGAGGATGGTGTTTGACTTCGTTAATTACTACCATCTTGGTGACCCACACCAATCGTGTCCGTCTGGGTTCGTCAATTGTGTCACGAAACATCTGTCAAAACATACTTGCCAATCCATCTGGTTTTTTTGAAATGGGCAGCCACCATGCGATGACACGGAGATGGACACTGACATTTCAGTGAACAATGCGAAAGTAATTGCCAGGTGCGACCAGAAAGCCAAAAAAAAGTCAAGTACCCGAACTGAAGAGTTCCACGTCGAGCTGGGATGAACCATTGATCACACAATCATTGAAGAATATAATGTGATGTATGGAACCATAGTAGTGCGCGAGGATCAGTATAACATTAGTCTAGAACCCAGATCAAACGGTCTTAAATTGTCACGAGACCCCGGCGAACAATCAGCATTGTAATTTGTACGGCTACCTGAGGTGTATGTGTTTTGAGGGTAATGAATAAACATACCAAGTAAACACAAGGCTTTGAGACCTTCTACATGCAAGTTGAAACCACCGCGACGGAAATAGAGTGTACGATGAGTTAGGACGTGAGGGCACGGATGATCTTTGAAGGTTGTAGTGACGTTGGTGAAGTTTCCGATACCGCCACCGATGATAAGGACTTTGCCATCAGGACGGCAAAGTGGACACATGAGCAGGTCGACTATATGCAAATGAACACCATTCGTCAATTGAAGTGATGAGATACGTACTGATTGCCTTGACGTATTCAAATGTCTGACCCTCGCTTGGAGCACCAGAGTACTCACTGTTGTGTTGGCGAGCTCGTGTGTAAAACCTGCTGCTGTGATGGCAGCACTGTAGACGACAGATGCACCTTCACCCGCAAACACTATCCAGAGACGACCGGTGAGGTTTATGAACAGTGAACTTGAGAGCAACACCAGCTGAAGCATCTAGTTTTGAATGGATGCTACATAGAATGAGTACGACACGACGATCATCGATGGAGTGCACACCTTCTTTGTGAAATCTATACCAAATGGAACGGACCATGCCATGAAAAGGCTACTGTCAGCATTTACCTTTGAGCCAGTGGTAGGTACAGCTGGAGCGGACTCGTAGACTGTCAAGTCTCGCGCAACAGGCCACTTTAAACCACGGATGCTCTTGGGAGTCTGGTCGAGCTTTGCAGCCATATCGAGGTAGTGAATAGAGCCATCAGCAAGGGGTTGATCTCGAGGTAAGCAAAGTGGAGATCTACGTAGATGGAGTAGAGTCTGACAAGGAAGTCAGTGAATACTTCCGTCTTGGGTGCTGGCCCTGGGACGTCGCGAAGGAGAGTTGCCTGCAGATTGGCACGCGGGGACAGGGATGTTGAGTAATATTTAGATGTGAAATCAGGACTGACCCTGTGAGATTTTCCTGCTCTATCTTGGATCAATTCTTTGTGCCTTGCCTGTCTTTGTTGAGAGCAAGCCTGCTTTGCCTCTGTTTGATGAGTTGATCTAGCTTTTGCGACGAGCTCTATAGTGGACAGGATGACAGAAGGGCCCATCTGGTATGATCGGATCAGTTGCAGGATCACATAAGATCTGAATTGAGAATAGGAAACGGAGAGCGTATTCCTGCAGGGTCTTGCAGTCTGACTTTGAAAGCAGTGTTGGAAATTGCCTCTACATCATTAAACAAATTTCAAATGCCCTTGGCGATCTGCTTCCAATTCCTCATTCCGAAATCAATAAAAATTCATCTCGTATTTTCCACCCCTGCCGATTATCATGCATCAAGGACAAAGACAATGTCGTACGCTGTGTCCTACAACTATCACTTGTTATAATCAGTCAACTTTGTTATCCTCATTGTGAGTATGCTGATGACGGCGAGTTAACCTTCAAATGTAAATATCATGTTGTCAAACCACGTCGTATTTTGGCCCTTCATGCACCGCATTCCAGTATGCATATGTCATATCAGTGAGTTCACTGCATAAAACTTCCTCACTATTTCGTAGCTTAGCACCATCAGTTGCATTTCTTTTTGTTAGACTGCAATCACAGGAGTGCTTACTTTCCAAGTAAACAAGCGAGTCACTCAGGTATCTGATGCTAATTCATATATAACACATGGCTGTAATATTAGAAATGCAGTCGGTTATATTACATTTCACCGGCGCGCTATTCATCTTTGTGCTTATCTTGACGCTTGCTGAAGAATTTAGCATGATGCACAGCAAGCTTGCTAATAGGTCTCTTCATCACTGTCACCCTATCTGCTCGTCTTCGACAACTCAGTTTCCATACTATTCAGGTCTGTCTGACTGTCAGCGCATACCACCGACATTTAAAACAATTCATCAGCATCATGGCCGAGTCAAGCACATCAGCACAACGGAGAGATGGAGAACAAGGAGCGATATTGAACTCACCAGTGGTTAGCGTACCTCGTCGAAAAAAGGAGAAGGATCCGCCACGCTATGGTGCACAATATCGCCAGAATGCACTTTGGGAAGGTGAGTAACCGCATTTTCATACCTGCTGACTTACTCAACGAGAAGCAGGCGGGAATGAAGCGCTTCCTTCTCAATGGGGGCAGTATGCGACGTTCGATGATGGAATTGAATATCAAGATCACACACTCGTAATGGCATCATTCAACCACCTTTACCAGGGTTGCGACTAGGTGAGCAAAGAAATGTGCCACTAGCAACGAGGAATTCATCGTGAAATATAGATTCTCCAGGACACTCATTCCCGGATGCGAATGGCACATCTCACCGCTCGGTCGGTCCTACTTCGTCAATCACAACACCCGGACAACATCGTGGAAGAAACCAACACCAGAACGTCACCAGGGAGCTTGGTGCCAGAGTGCATCATCAGGTCATTCAAATCATTTGGAGCCTTGCCTGCATTGGCACCAGTTGCGATATTCTGAGCGCGTCACATGATGGTTCCATTCGTCAGTGGAAACGAGACGGAGAGTCAGTGGGGAAACCTTGGATTAGTGACGGAATAGGGGTAGGTCCACTGGCCATGTCTCCAGATGAATCAATGGTCGTGAGCGGAAGCGCAGATGCAGGCTAGGCTGTGGAACATCAAGAAGGGCAGCGTGTCGGGACCCATGGGAGGGCATGAAGTCAGTGCGGTGCATTGATTGGTCTCCAAATGCCCAGGAGATAGCAAGTGGATCGCAAGATGGGACCATACGACGCTGGAACCCGACACTGGCCGAAAATCACCACCAATAACGCTGGTGGGTTTTATGCTGTCAAATACTCTCCACGAGGGACAAATTCACGAGTTGCGGGGAGGACAAGGTGATCTGCGTGTGGTCAATGGACGGCGAGCTGCTTATGGAATTCAAGGGCCATGACCGTTGGTGACGTCTTTGTGTTGGTCCAAGGACGGCGCACACATATTCTCCGGGTCATTCGATCACACCATCCGAAAATGGCGGTTGATTGATGGGAAGGAGCTTGTTGTTTTCGGGGTCATAGCCTTGGCATAGAGTCACTGTGTCTGTCCCCTGATGAAAGCCATCTTGTTAGCGCGTCAGCCGACTACTCAGTTTGTATCTGGGACCTGAAGACCAATCAGCCAGTTGGAGACCCGCTCTTGCACGACGATGAAGTCCAGTATGTTGTCATTTCTCCTGATGGAAAAAATATCGTCAGTGGTGGATTGGATGGAAAGATATATGTATGGAGCCTGGATGCAGCACTCAAACATGCAGCGCTGATCATGTGAGTGTGTGATCGTTGACAGTGTCTTTTCTAAGTGGAGCCTTGTTGTTCAGAATGAGACCAATACAAAACCCGATGAAAGCTCAAGGCAAGTTGGTTACGTTTGTCTTTCTTATGGCATCTTACTTCTTTACCAGGGACGATCAAGAGATGCCGTGCGCTAATCAGCTATGAACACCCTACTCATGTGCTATTCGTTCATTAGATATTGCACGCTAGTCGATCTCCAAGCCGCAGCTCAACAACAGAGTCGGAGGCAGGTCGAAATATGTCAGTATAATTATTCGTTTCTTGGCTCTTAGAAGTCTGACACTGGTACAGGGCAAGGACTTCTGGGATACTGATACCAACTCCACGCATCATTCTGCAGCTCCTCCTGCGACCCTATTGTCTGCCCTTCATTGGCGCAATTTGCTCGGCTCCCTGGTTCCAGCACTCGACCTCCAAACGCGCAACAATCAATACCGCTCGAGCCCCGGCGTTGGAATTTCAACTTGTTTTCAGGAGGAAGTTCTATACCACCGTTGAAGTAGCTGCCGGCCGCAAGAAAAATGTGAGTGGTTTCCATCACTCCTTTTGATATGATGAAACTTAATATATTTGCAGAGAATTTATGTTTCCCCTCCCAGCGCGGCAGAATTGGCCCGTGCAGAAGCGGCTGCAGCTATGCAACGTACGAATGGCAACGAGCCGGCAGTTCGACGCAAGCAAGTCAACCTCAGGCTGTGTCGGGGACACAAGGGTCTCAAGGACGACCGACAGAGACACAAGGCACAGTGGTGGGATGGGAGACGTTTCCTATGAAGTGAGCTGCTGCACATTTTTCTTTGGTCGTCGTCGTCCCACCTCCCATCCGACATGAGGACATCCGCTCAACTAGTTGCTTTCGTATTTTCTTTTCGAGTTGTAGGCTTTACAGACTATTTCACACCTGGTCATACACCTTGTGAGCCTTACGTTTTACTTATCTATGTAGATGAAATCCATACAGCTTTTCAAATTTACGATATGATGACCGTTTTCAAACGTTTGAGTAGGGGCCTGGCACACATCCCTACCCTGGACTCCACAAATGGCCTTGAAGTTTGAGTGTTATCGCTAGTAACTAAGTTGAACTTTGGAAATTGCAAGTGACGAGTCTCGCACAATGACCAGACCAGCCCTCGGCCAATCCTAACCATCGCAACACTTGATGCACCGTGCTCTATACAATTCGTAGCATCAATCAAATTTCAAATGGGTTCTGAATCTGAATTTGAATGTTGAACGTGTACCTTACCTTGGCAATCTGCTTCCATCTCGATCCCAATTGAAATTCTTCCTTATCACGAGCATTCCCGGGCCGAGATCATCATAAATTCAGCTCGTATTTTCCACCCCCTCCCTAATTAGCTTGGCGATCCTCAAGGACAAAGACGATATCGTACGCTGTCCTACAACTACCACTTGTTCCAATCAGTCGACATTCTCATCCTCATCGTGAGCATGCTGATGAGGGCAGGTTAACTTCCGAATGTAAATATTATGTTACCAAAACCATGTCGCATTTTGGCCCTTCATGCACCACGTTCCAGTATGCATATGTCGGCCTTCTCGTACTAGTGAGTTCACATGGAGATGCCACTATGCAAAGCTTCCTCACTATTTCATAGTTTAGCACCATCGGTTGCATTTCTTTTTGTTAGACTGTGGTCACAGGCGTACTTGCTTTCCAAGTAAACAAGCGAGTCACTCAGGCATTGGCATCATCTGATGCTAATTCATATAGACATGGTTGTAATATTAGAAATGCAGTCGGTTATATTATATTTGACCGGCGCGCTATTCATCTTTGTGCTTATCTTGACGCTTGCTGAAGAATTTAGCATAATGCACAGCAATTTCAAGCATGGCTGAAGAGCCTATCTGCAAACACAGCATACACAGCAAGCTTGCTAGCAGGTCCCTTCATCATTGTCATTATATCTGCTCGCCTTCGACGACTCAGTTTCCATACTATTAAGCTCTGTCTGACTGTCAGCGCGTACCACCAACATTTAAAACCATTCTTCATCAGCATCATGGCCGGGTCACGCACATCAGCACAACGGAGAATTGGAGAACAAGGAGCGATGTTGAACTCACCGGTGGTTAGCGTACCTCGTCTAACGAAGGAGAAGGATCCGCCACGCTATGGTGCACAATATCGCCAGAATGCACTTTGGGAAGGTGAGTAACCGCATTTTCATACCTGCTGATTTACTCAGCGTGAAGCAGGCGGGAATGAAGCGCTTCCTCCTCAGTGGTGGCAGTATGCGACGTTCAATGATAGAATTGAATATCAAGATAACACACTCGTAATGACATCATTAAACCGACCTTTACCAGGGTTGCGACTAGGTGAGCAAAGAAATGTGCCACTAGCAACGAGGAATTCATCGTGAAAGATAGATTCTCCAGGACAACTCATTCCCGGATGCGAATGGCACATCTCACCGCTCGGTCGGTCCTACTTCGTCAATCACAACACCCGGACAACATCGTGGAAGAAACCAACACCAGAACGTCCACCAGGGAGCTTGGTGCCAGAGTGCATCATCGAGGGTCATTCAATAATCATTTGGAGCCTTGCCTGCATTGGCACCAGTTGCGATATTCTGAGCGCGTCACATGATGGTTCCATTCGTCAGTGGAAACGAGACGGAGAGTCAGTGGGGAAACCTTGGATTAGTGACGGAATAGGGGTAGGTCCACTGGCCATGTCTCCAGATGAATCAATGGTCGTGAGCGGAAGCGCAGATGGCAGGCTACGGCTGTGGAACATCAAGAAGGGCAGCGTTGTCGGGGACCCGTGGCAGGGGCATGAATATCCAGTGAAGTGCCTTGATTGGTCTTCAAATGCCCAGGAGATAGCAAGTGGATCGCTAGATGGGACCATACGACGCTGGAACCCTGACACCGGCCGACAAATAGCATCACCAATATACACTAGCCGTGGGTGGGTTTATGCTGTTAAATACTCTCCACGAGGGGACAAATTCACGAGTTGCGGGGAGGACAAGGTGATCTGCGTGTGGTCAATGGACGGCGAGCTGCTTATGGAGTTCAAGGGCCATGACCATTTGGTGATGTCGATATGTTGGTCCAAGGACGGTGCACACATATTCTCCGGATCATTTGATAACACCATCCGAAAATGGCGGTTGATTGATGGGAAGGAGCTTGTTGCTTTTCGGGGTCATACCCTTGCCATAAACTCCCTGTGTCTTTCCCCTGATGAAAGCCATCTTATTAGCGCGTCAGCCGACTACTCAGTTTGTATCTGGGACCTGAAGACCAATCAGCCAGTTGGAGACCCGCTCTTGCACGACGATGAAGTCCAGTATGTTGTCATTTCTCCTGATGGAAAAAATATCGTCAGTGGTGGATCGGATGGAAAGATATATGTATGGAGCCTGGATTCAGCACTCAAACATACAAGCGATGATCATGTGAGTCTGTTGATCATTGACAGTGTCTTTTCTAAGTGGAGCCTTGTTGTTCAGAATGAGAGCAATACAAAACCCGATGCAAAGCTCAAGGCAAGTTGGTTACGTTTGTCTTTCTTATGGCATCTGACTTCTTTACCAGGGACGATCAAGAGATGCCGTGCGCTAATCAGCTATGAACACCCTACTCATGTGCTTATTCGTTCATTAGATATTGCACGCTAGTCGTATCTCCAAGCCGCAGCTCAACAACAGAGTCGGAGGCAGGTCGAAATATGTCAGTATAATCATTCGTTTCTTGGCTCTTTGAAGTCTGACACTGGTACAGGGCAAGGACTTCTGGGATACTGATGCCAACTCCACGCATCATTCTGCAGCTCCTCCTGCGACCCCATTGTCTGCCCTTCGTTGGCGCAGTTTTCTCGGCTCCTTGCGTTCCAGCACTCGACCTCCAAACGCGCAACAATCAATACCGCTCGAGCCCCGGCGTTGGAATTTCAACTTGTTTTCAGGAGGAAGTTCTATACGCACCGTTCAAGTAGCTGCCGGCCGCAAGAAAAATGTGAGTGGTTTCCATCACTCCTTTTGATATGATGGAACTTAATATATTTGCAGAGAATTTATGTTTCCCCTCCCAGCGCGGCAGAAGTGGCCCGTGCAGAAGCGGCTGCAGCTATGCAACGTACGAATGGCAACGAGGCCGGCAGTTCGACGCAAGCAAGTCAACCTCAGGCTGTGTCGGGGACACAAGTGTCTCAAGGACGACCGACAGAGACACAAGGCACAGGTGGTGGGATGGGAGACGTTTCCTATGAAGTGAGCTGCTGCACATTTTTCTTTGGTCGTCGTCGTCCCACCTCACATCCGACATGAGGACATCCACTCAACTAGTTGCTTTGGTGTTTTTCCTTTTGAGTTGTGGGCTTTACAGACTATTTCACACCTAGTCATACACCTTGTGAGCCTTGCATTTTACTTATCTATGTAGATGAAATCCATACAGCTTCTCAAATTTACGATATGATGACTTTTTTCAAACTTTTGAGTAGGGGCCTGGCACACATCCCTACCCTGGACTCCGCAAATGACCTTGAAGTTTGAGTGTTATCGAGCACATGGAGACCGAAGGTAGTTGGAACTATCATCAGCAGACTTCATTAATATACCAGCATCCCGTAGGAAGTCACTGTTTGGTCCAAGTTGCTCTTATAAGTTGTCTCGCACTCCCACCAAATTAACTCCCACGCTACCCAGGAATTCCGCGATGGATCATCATCAAATTGGTTGAAGATTTCTATCCCAATTTCCGACTCCCAGGCCTGGCTAGTTCTCTTCAAACGTACTATGCATACGAAGCATTATAAATCTGTTCCAGAAACAAGGAGAGCGACAGACTCGCGTTGATCGATACTCGGAATTGAGTTGGGCAACTAGGTCTGCAAGTCAAATCGGATTTGCATCAATTCACTATCTACTCTATCATGTCAGCTGTCACATCCTATCGCTCCAAAAATTGATATCTGTACCTTGTGTTGGTAATCTGCTTCCACTGTGGTACCGTCCTCTGACTCGATCCTACTTAAAATGTTTGCCTCATCGCAAGTTAATCTTGTATATATTGTATACTCTCTGCCTCGCCTTGCAAATCCTCAAGGCCCCATGGATACAGACGATCGCGTGCAGTGTTCTTACAGCCAGTGCCTTTATTGCATCGCTCCAATTAGTTAACGTTTTCCTCATTGTGAGCATATAGTCGGCGGCGGTGGTTTGAACTCCTAATGCTGATATTGTTGTGTCAAACCACGTCACATTTTGGCCCTTCATGTACCACGTTCCAGGGTGCATATCACCCTCAGCATCGGCCTTCTCGTATCAGTGAGTTCACATCCAATTGCCATCATATGAAGCTTCTCACTATCTCCCAGTTTAGAACCAATCAGTAACATTTCTTTTTGTTAGGCTGCGATCACGGGTACTTGGTTTCCAAGTAAACAAGCGAGTTACTCAGACACTGACGTTATATTATGCTAATTCATACAGACACGCCTGTAATATTAGAAATGCAGTCGGTTATATTATATTCAACCGCCGCGCTTTTCATCTTTGTACTTATCTTGACGCTTACTGAAGGATTTAGCATAATGCACAGCAATTCAAAACACTGCTGAAGAGCGCATCTGCAAATACAGCATACACAACTAACTTCCTAGCAGGTCTCTTCATCACTTTCACCCTATCTCCTCGCTTTCGACAACCCAGTCTCCATACGATTGAGCTCTGTCTGACTGTCAGCGCATACCACCGACATTTAAAGGTTTTCTTTATCAGCATCATGGCCGAGTCAAGCACATCAGCACAACGAAGAGATGGAGATCGAGGAGCAATGTTGAACTCACTGGTGGTTAGCGCACCTCGTCAGACGAAAGAGAAGGATCCGCCACGCTATGGTGCACAATATCGCCAGGATGCACTTTGGGAAGGCGAGTAACCGCATTTTCATACCTATCGACATATTCAAGGAGAAGCAGGCGGAATGAGGCGCTTCCTCCTCAATGGGAGCAACATGAGATGTTGAATGCTGGAATATACTATGATGATCACACACTCGCAATATCTTCATGGAACCAACCTTTACCAGGGTGCGACTAGGTGAGCGAAGAACATGCCACTAGCAACGAGGAACTCATCGTGAAATATAGATTATCCTGGACAACTCGTTCCTGGATGCGAATGGCACATCTCGCCACTCGGTCGGTCCTACTTCGTCAATCACAACACCCAGACAACATCATGGAAGAAACCAACACCAGAATGTCCATCAGGGAGCTTGGCGCCAGAGTGCATCATCAAGGGTCATTCCAAACTCATTTGGAGCCTTGCCTACTTGGGCACTAGTTGCAATATACTGAGCGCGTCGGGCGATGGTTCAATTCGTCAGTGGAGACAAGACGGAGAGCCAGTGGGGAGACCTTGGATTAGTGACAGAAAAGTAGTAGGTTCACTGGCAATGTCTCCAGATGAATCAATGGTCGTGAGTGGAAGCGTAGATGGCAGGCTACGGCTGTGGAACATCAAGAAGGGCAGCGTGGTCGGGGACCCGTGGGAGGGGCATGAATATCCAGTGAAATGCCTTGATTGGTCTTCAAATGCCCAGGAGATAGCAAGTGGATCGCAAGATGGGACCATACGACGCTGGAACCCTGACACCGGCCGACAAATAGCACCACCAATATACACTAACCGTGGGTGGGTTTATGCTGTTAAATACTCTCCACGAGGGGACAAATTCACGAGTTGCGGGAGGACAAGGTGATCTGCGTGTGGTCAATGGACGGCGAGCTGCTTATGGAGATCAAGGGCCATGACCACGAGGTGACGTCGTTGTGTTGGTCCAAGGACGGTGCACATATATTCTCCGGATCATTTGATAACACCATCCGAAAATGGCGGTTGATGGATAGGAAGGAGCTTGTTGCTTTTCGGGGTCATACCCTTGCCATAAACTCCCTGTGTCTTTCCCCTGATGAAAGCCTTCTTGTTAGCGCATCGGGTGACTGCTCAGCTCGCATCTGGGACCTGAAGACCAATCGACTAGTTGGGGACCCACTCTTGCACGATGATGAACTTTTGGTTGTTGTGATTTCCCCTGATGGAAAATACATTACCAGTGCTGGAAAAGACGCAAAAGTTTACATATGGAATCTGGATGCAGTGCTTGAACACGCATGTAACGATCATGTGAGTGTGTTGATTCGTTGTCAGTGTCTTTTCTAAGTGGGGTTTGGTTATCATTTAGAGTGCGGACGAGGGCAACATAAAGCCCAATGCAAAGCTCAAGGCGAGTTGTTTACGTTTCTCTTTTTCATGGTATCTTACTTCTTTACCAGGGACGATCAAGAGATGCCGTGCGCCAATCAGTTATGAACACCCCAATCATTTGCTTATTCGTTCATTAGATCTTGCACGCTAGTCATGTCTCCAAGCAGCCCAACAGACTCGGAGGCATGTCAAAATATGTCAGTGTAATCTTTCGTTTCCTGACTCTTTGGTGTCTAACACTGGTACAGGGCAGCGACTTCTGGGACGCTGATATCAACCCCACGCTCCGTTCTGCAGCTCCTCATGCGAGCCCATTGTCTGCCCTTCGATGGCGCAATTTCCTTGGCTCACTGCGTTTCGGCCCTCGACCTCTAGACGCGCCACAATCAGTACCCCTCGAGTCCCGGCGTTGGAATTTCAACTTATTTTCAGCAGAAAGTTCTATACGCACTGTCAATGTACCTCTTGCTCAGGACGAAGATGTGAGCGCTTGACATTGCCAATATTGGACTCTCTTTAACAAATGTACAGAGGATTGGTATTACCCCTGAGACTGACGCTGAAGCGGCTGCAGCTATGCAACGTACAAGCAGTAACGCTGCTGGCAGTTCAACACAACCACCAGGTCAACCTCAGGCTATGCCAGGGGCACAAGTATCTCAAGGGCAACCAACAGGAACGCAAGGTTCGAGTGGTGGGACGGGAGCAATTTCTCATATTGAAGTTAGGTGTTGCGGATTGTTTTTTAGTTGTGGTCGTCCTACCTCGCATGAGTCATGAGGTCATCTACTAAACTACTAGTATTCGCTTCGATGTTTTTCTCTCAAATTTGTGGGCTTCACAGACCATTTCATGCCTGGTTATGGACCTCGTGAACGTTGCATTGTACTTGTCTAGGTAGACGAAGTCATACAGTTTCTCAAGTTTACAATATCGTTACCGTTTTCCAATTTTTGAGTGGGAGCCTAGCAGTACATTCTACACCCCGGACTTGATATTCGAGTGTTATCGAGAACACGAAGACCAAAGGTAAGTAGTTCTATCAGCACCCTTCATTAACATACTAGTATCCCTTGAGCTGTAAGACGGAAATCAGTGCACTGTTTGGTCCTTCTCCGGGCCATTCTCCGAAACTCCTCTAGGACGGTGGTACCAATTCCACAAGGCTTCTGATCCCACAGCTCCTCCAGCAAGCTCGTCGTTTGGCTTCGCTGGCGTAATTTTTTCAGTACGCTGCGTTTCACAACAATCAGTACCGCTCTGGCATTGGAATTTCAGGTCATTTCCTGTAGGAATATCTAGACATTCCATCGATGTGGCTCCCTGTCGCGATGAAGATGTGAGCGCTCATCACAGATAACTCATAGTTGCCTTTTCTAATACTATCCAATTCACAGAGTTATTGCTGATTCTGATGTAGAAGCGGCTGCAGCTATGCAAGATAGAGACTAGAATAATGCCGACAGTTCGATACAGGCCGCACAACGGGGGCACACTGCACTGGCAGCATGGGCACATGGGTCTCAAATGAAAGTGAGGTGCTTTGGTTTGGTTGTGTTCGTCCGACAGGTCTTCTGAATTCATCTAAAAGTTTCTCTCGTGTACTTTTACGGAATATTTGGTAAGTTGAGAACATTGTATTGCCATTCAGTTGTTTATGGCAACAGATAATTTTCTTATGACGAAGCACTGTCAACCGGTTTGTATTGACCGATGAGCTCATTATCACTCAATGAGAAACGTAACAACTGTTCCATGTGTGCCTAGTAAGTGTGTGGCCGCTATTATGAAAGGTTCCAGTGTAGGTAGGTAGGTAAAGGCGAAAATGTATGTGAATATTTACATCTACTAGGTGTTGTGTTCGAATCGGACTAGAACTTCCAACCGCCCGTCAATCCCATCACATTGTCCGGATCGACAGCTTTTTGATGGCCTGCAAGCGAGGTACATTATCACCATACATTTCTCTAAACTCGTGTTAGGAGGTGCATTGTTTGGGTATATGGCCACATCCGCGATGTTCTGGCCAGCATCCGTCAGTGCCTGTGTCATATGCTGGGCGCTCAAATCGAGAGCATTGAATATTGCGTCATCATAGTTTGCGTCTAGCCAACCGTAGTAGACTTCGATGAACGAGTAACCCTTATCCCGTGACGGTGGATATGCGGTCGGCGAATCTACATGGTCGTAGAGCGTAGGCACATAGAGGTCCACGTCATATGAGACGATTACAGCACTGGAGTTGAGCAATTCTTTGCCCCAGAACTGACCAATATTATATGCGTTAACGGTGCATCCAAATCAAAGGGAAAGAGTGGTTACCAGTGTTTCATTTGCAATCATTTTCAACACATCCGTTGTAACCTCCTCCATTGCCACCCAATGAAACACGGATCTGTCTTCCAGTCAGTAGAGCAGACGGTCTTACATTCTACACCAACTTACCTAAGATTAGAAGTAAGATTTAAGGGAAGAGACTGAACGAGATCTACGTAGGATCTGCTTGAAATGTCTTGTTCGATATGAGGAATTTTCAGGAAGTCATCGTACATGCCTCAGGGCACATTGGAGCATCATAGAAGAGGATACTCGACATTTCTGGCTGCAACACAACACGTAGGTCACTCGCTGAGAAGTAAGCGGAGAATGGCGATAGCTGACGTACCACTCCAGCGACCAAGTTATACGTGTTGTATATGGATGCCTTTGTGTCGTGAACATTCGCCCAAAAGTTGGCAATGGCTGAGGTTGCGTTTTCCCATTGGCCTGGCCCATACGAGACGCGTCCGCCCTGCACATGAGTTAATTGTCGGCGTACAGTTACCTAGACCTCGAATCCTTACCCAGACTTGGCCCTGAGGATATGTTTTGACCGTGACCTCGTCACGATGCCCTACTATTGTCAGCATGTTCGTCAATAAATCAATTGGCCTTACGCACAAAGTTATTGAATCCCCCCTTGAAATTTCGCCGAAAATTAATATAGTTGACGTGATCAGACTGCTGGAAACTCACCCGCAACGCAAAGAACAGATCGGGATTGTGGAATCTGTGACGTCGGTCACTGTCCCATTGGCAAAACAAGTTCGAAGGCTACGACACTATCGAAAGCCAAACCATACTGATTAGTCAATATGAATATCCTGGTGAACAAACAAAATGAACTTCATTTCCGTCGCGAGACTAGTAAAATCATACCTCCTCCTAAAGCAACGCCTCCGACTCCAATGGCAGTAACTTTTGCTCCTACTACAGTCACCCCATATTGTTCCAGTTTAACATAAACATCATCCATAGTAAACCTGTGCCTACAGTTGCGGTTTGTGTGGTCGAATTGTATACAACATCCGAAAAGGAATACATCGCAATTTGGACGCCTGGTGTCGAAGAGAAGCCTGCATTGGCGGCATGTCCTCCACTCTTAATCTTTGTGACAGACAATCATTAACATATAGTGGAAGCCGAAGTCATTGTTACTTACTCCAAACGGAGTCTGCGTCTGTCCCAGAATTCGAAGCTGATATGAAAGATACATCAAGAAGTGAGCACTGGATTTTTTCGCCTCGCACATACCGCGATTGCAACGTCTTCGGTTGTTTCAGGCTCAAAAGAACAGTCAGAGGTCTGACTACTAGACGCAGACCAGTGATAAATGTCCTTATTATGTTGCATCGAGCCTGGAGAAAATTGGGTATTCTGCTATCAAGGACTTGACTGGAAGTACGCACCAGCGTAATAGACGGCGGAGCTCGACGAGACTTCCGATGCGATCTGCTCGCAAACTGTACTTCGACGGACATTTCTTGTATAGGCCGTATCGAGAGATTCTGAAGAAATATCGGGTGCCGTGAGACCAGAGAGGCCCAAAAGAAAAGAAGTGAAAGGTCAGCAAATGCGACCATTGTCGTCCTAATAAAAAAAAGTGCAAGTTGGCCATTATAAACCTTCTCAAGTTGCTCTTTTTAAGTGTAGCGTAACGTTAGTCGGCAGGCTGCAGGTCGCCGTAACGGCATCTGCAAAACCACTGAAATGAACGCTTCTCTCGCCCATGCTAACTTTGTTAGGAACACTTACGGTAGCAGCGACGGAGGGATGCGATTGGTTCAATTTGGTTGGTTATCCGACGTTAGCACTTAGTGTACGATAGAGGTTACTGGCCTAGTCCAAACGCCGTTTGGATCAAACTGGCGTGCTTAGATCGGCTTCGCACCTTTCTCGGTTAGTAGAAGTGGCGTCACGCGTCCAGAGTTTAAGGTTGAAAAAAAGAAGAATGAATCACTCCTCAACTGTATGAACACTTCGACGATGACGCCTATGAAAGACGATTGCCTTTAAATCAAAATCGCTATATTAACACATCACACATATAGTCTTCGAAATTCCTAACACTTTATATGTTTTTCTGGCACCTTCCTCCCCCATACGACACGACATTGCACCCCACTTCAACAATTATCTTGGATCCCAGGTATCGCTCTAGCCTGATGAGTTTGACAACTCCGTGGACTCCGTGGTTTGGTTTGTGATATCAGGCTTTAGCAAACACTGATCGATTAGCATCTTTTCGGTTGAAGCTCAGTACATATCACAGATACAGTTCGGCTTACAACTGATTAATACGAAACACCGAGGTACCGCCGCTACTCCCAGTTATGGTCGTTTGTCCATATCTCCCCCTCGCGCAAGTACAGGATGGAGTGGTTTTAATGAACGATCTAGGTCTCCCAGCCATGTGAGTATCTGGGACTTGGATAAGCTTTTGAAAAATATGACCAATGCGCAAAATATTTTCAATTTTGTGGCGAGGGTGCTTCCTGCGTGCTTCGATTGCTTATCTCTAATAGAAGCGTGAGCGGTTTTATAATCATGCGTTGTTTGGCCGTTATGAAGTGACACGGATCACTGAATGGCTATTTGAACGGCGATTGCTCGCACCACGAAGTGATTGGCAATTCCAGAGAACCGAAAACTATCAGACGAATAATAGTAGACCAACCCTAAGTTCGCAAAGTCTGAACATGACCCTCGACGAAAGGCCCCAGGCTCTCCTCAGCATATTAGTCTATCTGTGTATCAGAAGCATCCAGGAGAGCGCCATCCGATGAGTCTGACCACCTCTTAGTGCCTGGGATTGTAGCGGTTTCGAGCCTGCGGAAGCTCTGTATCAGAGGGTTTACCTCTCTTCCGTTTAGGACTACTATTGAACCTCTGTGAACAGTGGGAGTAAATTGTCTGTATAGCGCTACGACTAACCCCTCTATGGTCAGCCAGACGCACCAGTACTTATGACAGTAGTGTACAGTTGGCTGACAGGGGGGTTATCGTAGGGTTGGCCTTTATCATGAGCCGACCCCGAGGCCCGCACACCATGAGGTAGAGCTCTATTTATAAATAAAACCGATTCGGCAACACCGAATATTTTTCAAGTCCATGCGAGTGGACGGATTTTCTGGGCCGGGACTTGAGCCTTTATCACAGGGACGCAAAGAAGGTCCAACATACGTCAGACAACAAGTAAGCGTACTAGAAAATATACTAGGTGAATGGTGACTGAGGTCTTGACTCATTCTGTCGACGCATACCTCATTTACTTTGAGAGCTGCACGGTTTCAGAATAGCATTATTCGGGGAGAGTAGTACTTGGAGTTTCGGTATTATTAATTGCGGACAAGAAATCAAATTTCAAACGAACCTACGGAGGAGCGGCAGAACGCTACGCAATTGCGAAGTTATAGGACGCGAGCAGAGGCTGATTATGATGCCATCTGATCAACATCTGATTTATGTTATTATTTGGCTCTTTCGGGTGTATTATTGTGGAACCACAGCCACAATTATCGTGCACTGATTATGTGAGCGTCGAAAGTGTTCCTATATGCCGTGCCAGAACTTATGGTCGAGTACTAGATTATTCTACACAACGGCCGCACTCGTTCGCGGATCCAAATGGCACGTCTCAATCGGTCGGTCATACATTGTCACAGTACTCGGACCGCAACTTCAAAACCTCCGGCTGGTACCCAAACACGGAAGGCTTCACATACACTTGTAATATCCCAGGCATCAGCATTTTGGAAGATGATTCTATTCGTCTGAATACCGAGAGTGTGTACTAGGAGAGGCTTAGCACAGTGACGCAGGAGCGGTAGGTAACGTCCCAGACAATGGTTGTATGTGGAAGTCTCGATAGCAAGCTACGACTGTGGGACGTAAGGAAGCACAAAATGGTCTGCGACTTATGGGAGCGGTATAATGTTGCAGTGAGGTGCGTTGATTGGTCTCCCCACGCCTCGGAGATAGCAGGTGGCGCCATATGACACTGGAATGCAGATCTTAACTAACAAATAGTATCCTCGACAGAGACCAGTCACAGTCAGGTGTTTACTGTCAGTTACTCTCCACAAGGCAGCAGAATCGTGAGTGGCGCTGCACTTAATCGACTGAATTCACCCCAGTTAACACCGCTCCAGCCCTGGCGACCCTGGAATCTCAGATTATTTCTGTGAGAATCTCCAAGGAGCCTGTCGACTCGGATCTTGCTCCTTGTTGTGACAAAGAAGTGAGTTGCTCGTCACCACCGATATCCACCGCTCTTTGATATCGTCGAAATCGATTTACGGAGATATGACATTGCTCTTGAATCTGATGCAGAAGCGACTGCAGCCATGCAACGTAGAAATAACGATGATGCTGACAGTTCAATCGCACAAGATCAAGTTGCAATGGAGACAGAAAATCGTGGCAGACGGGGGTCATCTGAAATCGTCTCATCTGGATAATCTTTTCCTATCTCCTGCGCTGGATTATCTCGCACCACACCATACATCACGTGCAGGCAAACAATTGTATTGCATGAATGCCAAATAGTAATTCTCTCGTTTGTACTACTGATCCCTCAGCAAATTTTCTAACCCAGTAAACTCCTCGACTTTACATGCAATTGTTATGATGCGATAACATATCGCGAGCACAGGTGACACCGCGCGGAACAAAAAAATACATGTCTATAACATACTTGTAGTGTCCATCGTGTCTACACACCTATTTTTTCGCTCTCTACTGTTCCCAATCACAGTCATCGTCATAAAAAATTCATCGTCGTCCCTGCCTGCACGAACGAAGGAGGCGCAGATATCTATAGTATAAACATACAATACCGTACACAACCTCGCACACTCAGAGGCAGAGCCTGATTTTCATGGCCAAAGAACGTCAAAAGCGGACAATGGTAGCTGCTACCAATTCCAGTCATCGTCATCGTCATCATCGGAACTCATAGCTGTCGCCGTTCCTCCTTTGATGGGAACGACTGAACTGGGCGTTTTGTGTACTGGCGCGGACGCAGAGGTGGCGTAAGCACAGATGGCATCATAACCCTCCCAGCATTCACCGTATCCTCATCCTCTTCATCCTCCAGCCAGCTGTTTGTGCGCGGGGCAGGAGCATGAGTATGGGAACGATTGTGCGAGTGTGTGGAGCGCGTCAGTGGAGGGTTCGCGTTTGATGATGGTGTGCGTAAGGAAGAGGAAACGGAAACGCTGGATAAGGTTCTGTGTAGGGAGGTGGTGCTGCTCGAGGATGTGCGGAGGGATGAGGGGAATGGGAAAAGGGAAGGTGTTGATGTTTGTATTAATGTTGGGACTGGTGCGGGGGAGGTTGCTACTGGGCCTGGGTTCAATGCTGATACGATGGATTGGGAAACGTCTGAGAGGAGTATGGAGGCTCGCTTTTGGCTTTTGAGAATCTGTGATGGTGTATTAGTTTGTGAATGTGATGAAATATCAGAGAAAAGCGGTGGTGGACACGCCAAACAAGCAGAAAAGCAGAAAGGAAACATCACTCACACATCACCTCCAAGCTTGCGACCGACGTTTCCCCATCCGCTACCAGTTACAGCGAGTGATCTGGCCCCAGACATCGATGAAGCGGTACTACGGGGGAGTGTTTGCCACGGAGTGTATGCGTGCTTGGTGTCTCTGAAGACCCGGCACCGTCTCCACTGAATTCTGAAGCTGCCGCTGTAACGGACGCGTCTATTCCCGGATTGAAACTACCCGAACGACCTCCGTAGTTGAGTCCAGTTCCATGCTGCCTCGCCCGAGGTCTACAGCGGTACTCGTACTATTATAAGAAGTGGCATGCCTCATAAATGCAGTTGGAGGATGCGAAATATCACGCGATCTCCGACGGAGGACTTTTTCTTGTCTTGCTTTTGACACTTCCTGGTCTCGTGCTTGATTCGTAACATGTCGTTCGCTTTTTCCTGCCCCGATACTAGAAAGGGAACTGTCTTCTTCCCAAACAGATGACGCAGAACTCCCGGAGTGTCGTGTTGACGTTGATGTGGACGAGTCGCTCACGCGTTGTGTGTGCCGCTTCGGAACACCTGCTGTTTCCTCCGTGTTTATTGGGGGAGCCGGTGAGGAAATTGGAGAAGAGAGGTCGCTTAGGTCGCTCAAGCCTGCTGCGAGCAATCTTACGCCTTCTTTGAGGCCATCAACGACAGAAGAGGTGGCTGTTGACGAGGGGAGAATGGGGTGGTATGGTTCGCGGTTGACAATACGCTCCCATTTGCGTTTTACTAGGAAACGAAAGAGGGGTCAGTTCGCTTTGATCCGGAATTGAGGCATATGTGATGGTGGATATAGTGCGGAACGGTGATACCAATGAAGAAGACACGAAATAAAAACATCAAGAAAGAACTCACGTTCTCCCAGATCCCCTTCGACAGTAGCCAGTTGACCAGTTAACTCGAGGCGTTTGCTCTCAGCAGCTGCAATTGCGTGTAGGAGGTCAGCGTGCCTGAAATTTGAATTCCGTTGGTATCAATGTGGGTACGCAGAAATCCGGGCTTACTTCTCAGCCAATGTCAGTGCAGTTCTCTCTGCACTGGCATTTCCAACGCTCATACGTGCGCGGGCTCCCCCAGCTGTGTTTACTCTGCGCAATTCCTCGAGTCCCACTATGGTGCGCCTCTTCATCGAGCGTGAAGTCCTTTGGTGGCCTTCGGATAGACCTGCTGTTCCATGGACCGTATCTATTCCTATCGAGGCATCGGCCATAGTTGGAGAAGTGGATGTCCCGTGTCGCGAGAACACATCGACGCGGGAGGATACGTAGGAGATAGAAGATTGGCGGCGAGCAGCTTTGAGGGCCTTAGTCGCGTCGGTGGGAGACGCGCCTCGCGTGGTGGTGTGCTGCGACTTGCAGGGGGTGGGGGTGAGTAGGGCGGGGAAGGAAGAGAACTCGCTGCTGTTGGCGGCTGGAAGTGTTCAAGAGGGCCAGGTGTTTGCTGCTTGCCAGTATGGTGCTGCCATTATGGTCCATGTTCGTGGTATAAGATATGGTTGACTTTGTCGTATGGGGGTCGTTATGTGGCAGAAGACATTGATGTTGTTGAAGGAATGGGTGAGAGAATTGGCGGCAAGTCACACAGTCATTGCAATAGTACTTGATGATCTGGCAGTTGCAATGCAACGATTGTGAATTCAAATTTAAAGTATTGACAGTAACATAGTCAATTATGAACAAAAAAGGAAACAGTTCTGACATAGGCCTGGACATCGACGGGAGTAATGATGAAAGCGAAAGAAATCTCTATTTCCAGAGGTCACAGAACTGGTATGTCCGAGTCTGACATGCATCCATGTAACTACATGCTGGCCGCTTCGCACTGTATATTAATACCAGAGCCCGAATCAATGATGCGCTACCCCGCCCTCCTTCTCGGCTTCTGCAATAAAGTTATTGATACTGTTCATCCTGGTTAGTCCGTGCTGCAGCACGAGTCATTTGGCCCTTATAGAATACATACAATTGTTCCTCTTCACTGTAGACCGTACAGTCAGTTTGTGTCTGCAGGAAGGGAGAGTGAGAATAAACGCACCTGACCCAGCTTTTATGGGTACAGCCTCCTTCACGCGTTCTGCAAGAGGTTTGCCTGAAGATGCAGAATCTTTCTTTCCACCAAGGGATGCAAACACGGCACCGCCGGTAGCGAAAAGTGTACCCAACGTGAGGTACTCAGTTTTAATGGCGCGGCCAAAGATGACGCTGTCGATCCAACGAGTGGGTCAGTACCTAGTTAGTAGGATATGTATAAAGAGAGACCACTAGGACATGTCGATTTTCGGAAGTGGAGGAAGACGTTCAAGCAGAAGTGAAGTAGCCCGGGTTTTCCCGGATTGGTTTCGGTTCTTAGATGACGAAGGAATACAAATATTTTAGCCAACCTCTAGGCTCTGGCAGTCCCATCCCAGACGAGTCACTGGGTCAGCTGTATCTAATCTGCGAACTTCCAAATCTTGCACTTCCTGTCACTAGTGATTAAAAATCAACCAACCAAGACATATCAGACGAAGGTCGTCCTCAATATGCATAGGACGCTATCGACAGTCGCGCGTGGAACAGCGTTTGAGCAACGGTCCCTCCAATTACTTCAAGAATATTTTTCGATGTCCCTCAAACGCGTCGGTGGCAAATCTGATGGCGGCGTCGACTTGCTGGGCTGGTGGTGGCTTCCCCTCAGCTCAGACTCCCAGTCTAACTCAATCACACCTCCACGTAGACGTATACGCGTACTGGCGCAATGCAAAGCTGAGAAGAAGAAATTCTCCCCAAACTATGTTCGCGAGATGGAAGGTGTATGGCATATGCACGTTCAAGCCCACTCCCTCTCCGGATCCTCCACACCGTGTCTGAACTGGGTACGGTAGCCCTCCTGCTCTCAGAATCAAATTTCACCACCGCAACCCTCACTCGAGCACTCGGATCCAGCGTCCCCTTTCTCCTCATGCACCTACCTCCCCTCCGCCAATTTCTTCAGATTACGCGTTGAAACTGCACTCGGAGAAGTCGGTACTGCTTTCTGGAATCCTGCTCTTGGTGGTGCGCAAGGTCTTCTTCGCGGGAACTTGATGTTCGATGGGAACGTGACCCGGGAGGTGGTGGGCGGCCTGGGTTGTGGTGCCGTGACAAGAGAGTGCAGAACTGGACGCCAGATACGCTGGGGAGTACGTCAACGCTTTCGAGGATATTGATCGTTGACTAGGATGGTTATCTACCTATGGATGACTTGACTCTTGAGCATTGAATGTCACGCTACCGTTGTATGTATATATACCACGTATTCATTTCTACTTTGGTTACACTTCTCAGAGGTGCTGACTGGGCGTGTACCTGCATTTGCATGTTCATTTCTCATGATCAAAATTGACTCTCACTCTTGGTCCAGGTGCCCGGATGTCTCAGGGTCCAAGCGAACTCCACATCTTAGCGCTCGCCTACGGATTTAGTCTAGGTGATGATGTACAAGACGGAACAAACCGAGGTGCTCACTGCCATTCGTGTATGTAAGGTGCCTGCAACCACAGCATGCAGATCTGAGCGTTTAGTGGGTCTGTTCATCGCCTCCACCATCTCTTCTCCCTCTTATTTTGCGCATTATCTCAAGGCTTATCGTCCACCTGTCTGTAGAGCACATCTTTTTCTCAATCAGGGTCATACCCCACGAAGAGGCTGAGTCAAGCACGTCAGTGAGAGGGGGAGAAGAGCTGTTAAGTTCATCGGCGCGAATGAGACCTCGAGCAGGAGAGAAGAGTCCACCGCCATATGGTGCACAGCACTGCCAGGACGCACTTTGGGAAGGTGAGTGGACCGTATTGTGATACCTACTAGTTTACTCATCAGGAAGCAGGCGGGAACGAGGCGCTCCCTCCGCTATGGCAATCATATAAGCTGGCGGACGGTACGATGCATTATCAAGATAACACAATTGTGCTGTCTTCGTGGAACCGGCCTTTACCAGGAGTGCGACTAGGTGAGCGAAGAATATATCACTAGAAATGAGGAACTCATGGCTGAGCACAGATTATTTTCAACTCGTTCCTGGATGCGAGTGGCACATCTCACCACTTGGTCGATCCTACTTCGTCAACCACAACACTCGGACCACATCGTGGAAAAAACCAACACCAGAACGCCCACCAGGGAGCTTGACGCCAGAGTGCATCATCGAGGGTCATCCCGAATGCATATGGAGTCTTGCCTGCTTGGGCACCAGTGGCAATGTATTGACATCGGTCGGCTGCTCGATTCGGCAGTGGAAAAGAGGCGGAGAGCCAGTAGGAAAACCTTTGAATTGTGATGGGGCACATATAGGCGCTATGGCTGTATCTCCAGACGAAACAATGGTCGTGAGCGGAAGTACAGACGGCAAACTACGGCTGTGGAACATAAAGAAGGGCAGTATGGCTGGTGATCCGTGGGAGGGGCACGACGACGCGGTGAGGTGCCTCGATTGGTCTCCCAATGCCCTGGAGATAGCAAGTGGATCGCAAGACAGCACCATCCGACGCTGGAACTCGGATACTGGTCGGCAAATAGCACCGCCAATAGAGACTGGACACGGCTGGGTGAATGCTGTCAAATACTCTCCACGAGGGGACAGATTTACGAGTGGCGGGGATGACAAGATGATTTGCGTGTGGTCAACGGACGGACAACTGCTCATCAAGATCAAGGGGCATGACCACAACGTAATGTCGTTGTGTTGGTCCAAGGATGGCGCATACATCTTCTCCGCGTCATTCGATGACACCATCCGAAAATGGCGGTTGATTGATGGGGAGGAGCTTGTCGTTTTTCGGGGTCATACCAACGCTGTCAGATCCCTCTGTCTGTCCCCTAATGAAAACCATCTTGTTAGCACGTCAAATGACTACTCCGTTCGCATCTGGGACCTCAAGACAAATCAGCAAGTCGGAGATCCACTCTTGCATGACGACGAACTCTTGGCTGTTGTCATGTCCCCTGATGGAAAATACATTGTCAGTGCTGGGTTAGATGCAAAGGTCTATGTATGGAGCGTGGAGGCAGCGCTCAAACAGCAGTGTGTGCGCATTGGCATTATGATTGGATGTCTTCTATTTTCTGAAGGTTTTTGTTGATGTTCAGGGTATAGATGGTGCTAACACAAAGCCCGATGCTAAGTCGAAAGCAAGTCAGTCCTACATCTCTCTTCCGCTTGATCTGACCTTTTACCAGAGACGCCCAATTCAACCGCGAGATGTGTGTTGATTAGTTGTAAATAGCCCTAACCTTGGCTGATGTTTGTTATTAGACCTTTCCTTCGCGTCCGATCATCTCAAAACAGTCCGTTAATAACAGAGGTATTGGAAGATATGTTAGTATAAAGTTTCGATCCTCAGCTCCTGCTAACCCGACTTTGATATAGGGCAATGACTTCTTCGGCAACGATACAAACCATGCACCAGCTCCGCCTGCGAGCCCGTCGTCTCTCCTTCGTAATTTATTCGGCTCCCTACGTGTTGGCACGCGACCTCCAAATTCACCTCGAGCAATATCGCGCGAGACCCGACACTGGAATTTTAACTTGTTTCCTGTAGGGATTTCTAGACGGACCGTTTTTGTAGCCCCTGCTCGCGATGAGGACGTGAGTGGTTCGTTATTGTTCCTCTTTTATTCCACTGGAATTCAATACAGAGATACGGCATTACCCCTGAAACCGATGCAGAAGCCGCTGCAGCTATGCAACGTACAGATGGCAATGAGACTAACAATTCAACGCAACCAGCTCAACCTACCGAAGAGGTACAAGGATCTCAAGAATGGCCAACGGAAACACAAGGTTTAAGTGGTGGGACTGAAGAAGTTTCCTATGAGGTTAGCTGTTGTGGATTTTACATTGGTCGTCGTCGTCCTGCTCCGCATTCGTCGTGAGGTCATTTATTCGAACTTTGGCTATCCCATAATCTTGCCTCTTCCGTTTCGTGTGCATTTACTTAGTCTGTGCCGTCCTATATATGTATGTACACTATCATCGTACGCCGCGATTCCATTAAAGGAGACCGCTCATATTGTATGCGCCAAACTGTTGATTTATCTGGTTTGCTTCAACTTCCATCGAACCCTGTCAACGAGAGAATTTCAGGGATGTCTAGCAACACAGTACAGTTCTAGAGGTTCGATTTTACTCAGGGGCAGGTTGCAATATACGGAGGATGTAGTGTTGTTGACGCAAAGGACTTGGTGAAAAAGAACCTGAATTTTAAACTACACAGCAGTTCCTGAGGATATGATATTGCATCGTCTAGAATCTAGATCGATCTCCGGAATCGATATGCTCACCACTGAAATAGTCCCGCATTCAATATACCTCGAGAAGTTGAGTTAATTCCACCGGTGCTCGTACGATTGTACAATTTCAAAGTAGCATGCATGTCCAAGAAGATGAAATATCGGGTGACCTCTTAGATGTAACACTTTCCTGCATTGGTCTTAATGCCACTTCCTTGTGTCATGCGTAATTGGCATGATTTAGCTCGCTATTTTCAGCGCCAAAATCAGATGAAAATAATCGTCCTCGTCCCAGACAACCGCTGCCAAGCAGGTAAGGGGCCTCCCGAAGCCTGACCCGGTAGATACCGATATCAAGAAGTCGCTTGCGCGTTGTGCAGGAGTTGATTGTGACACGGAGCGAGGTCATCAGACCTACAATTACGCTGCCTTTGAACTTATCTATGACAGAGGCTGTAAGCATGTGCATGTGTGGGTAAGAGGGAGGGGTGGTGTAGAAAAGAGATGGGGTCAAATCAATTGAGTTAGAAATTTAGGCATCGTGGATATATACACTTAACAAAGGCAACAGGGAAGCAGACAGAACGAACGAACGCAGAACTAACATCCAACTCACCGTCAACAGCAGCCAAGTGTCAGATTGAGCTATATACTCTCAGTAAAGACAATGGCGTGTATCAGGTCGGTGAGCGAGATTGGATTCTATTAGAACTAGGAGGTGTCAAGACATGTAAGTAAACAAAAGCCAGTACATGCTTCCTAGCAAGGGTCGGCGTAAACCACGCTGTACTCACTGACACCTCCGATGCTCATATGTGCGAGGGATCGAAGTAATTGTGCTAGTGTGTCAATACACTACCCCATCCTACTTTTTCGGGTGCGCCGTAAAGTTCCCGATACTGTTTATTTTGGTCGGTCCATAAGTCAACCAGTACCTGATGGAACACGTATGATTCATATTCTTCACAGTAGAAGCAAACACCGCACGATCGGTCTATAGCTGCAGACGAATATAAAAATGAACACATCTGGCCCAGCATGTATGGGCACGGCCGCCTTTCTGTGCTTGCAATAAGTTTCCCTGAATGTAATGTACCAACCCCCCTCATTCCAACAAAGGTTGCGAGGTACACTGTAAACCGCACAGTTAGTCTGTATCTGCAGGTAAGTGAGAGCAAGAATAAACGCACCAAAATTGAGTATTTAGTGCAAGCCTCCATGCACCCTGCAAGAGGTTTGCCTGAAGATGTACGACGGTATCTCTGATGCGGCCAGAATCCTTCTTTCCACTAAAGGACGCATGCATGGCCCTGCCAGTCGCGAAGAGTGTATCCAATGTCAAAGATTCGGTGTTAATGGCACAGCCAGGCCAATACGGTGAGTGGGTGTGTTAGTAAGATGTATAAAGCGAGACATACTACGAGTCCTGCGCAGTGCGTAGTACGTCTGAGTTCAAAGTGAAGCAACACGGTTTTCCCGGATTGGTTTTGCTTGATATCAATGATACTCCTTAGCCACTTACGAACCAACGTCTGACAAACTGACCCCCTAGATTCTGTCACTGTGTCACTTCTAGGCTGTGAACTTCCAAATTTCGCCTTTCACCAGTGATTTAAACATGTGAAGGTCGTACTGAAGTTAAGCCATCATGCACGGGACACTATTAACAGGCGCGCATGGAATAGCGTTCGAGCAACTACCAACGGTTGGTTCGATTGCTTCAAGAATTTTTCTTAATGTCCCTCGAATGTGTGGATGGAAAATCTGATGGTGGCGTTGACTTGCTGGGCTGGTGGCCTCTAAGGACAAACACGATGATATACAGTGTTCTTTCGATACTACCCTTATTGCATCGCTCCGATTAGTCGATATTCTCCTCATCACGAGCCGTCGAGCATGCAGTTGACGAGGGTAGGTTAGCCTCTGGCCAATGCAAATGTTGTCGGTTGAACCATGACACTTTTTAGCCCATTGTATACCGCATCCAAAATGCATAGCATCAGCCTCATCGTAGCAGTGAGTTCACACCGCGGTATCACTATATAAAGGTCCCTCACATACTTCGCAGTTTGGTACCATCACTAGCATTTTCTATTCATCAGGCAGGGGTACTTGCTTTCCAAGTCCAAGCGAGTCACTCCAGCATTGGCGTCATCTAATGCAAATTCGTACAGACATGCGTGTGATATTACAAATGCAGTCAGTTATCTTACATTTGACCGGCGTACTATTCACAGCCATCTTTGTATCTTGACGCTCGCTGAAGAATTTGGCGTAATGTACAGCAAATTGGCGATAAAACTGCCCTGACGTTCGAAGCACTGCTATCGGCTGAAAAAGCGCACTTGCAAAGTTCAGACACAGCATATACAGCTAACTTATTAGCGGGTATCTTCATCACTTTCACTATCTCTCCTCGCCATTCACATTTCACTTTCCATACCATTGAGTTCTGTCTAATTGCAGCACTGACATTTTAAAGTTTTCTTTATCAGCATCATGGCCGAGTCAAGTACATCAGTGCAACGGAGAGATGGAGAACGAGGAGCGATGTTGAACTCACTGGTGGTTGACGCACCTCGTCGAATGAGGGAGAAAGATCCGCCGCGCTATGGTGCACAATATCGCCAGGATGCACTTTGGGAAGGTGAGTGACCGCATTTTGATAGCTACCGACTTGCTCAACGAGAAGCAGGTGGGAATGAAGCAATTCCTCCTCAATGGGGCAGCATAAGCTCCTGGATGGTCGAATATCCTACGAAGATTACACACTTGTAATGGGTTCGTGGAACAGACCTTTACCAGGCGTGCGACTAGGTGAGCGAAGAGTATGCCAGTAGCAACGAGGAACTCATCGTGGAATATAGATTGTCCTCAACAGCTCGTTCCCGGATGCGAATGGCATATCTCACCACTCGGTCGGTCGTACTTTGTCAATCACAATACCCGGACCACATCATGGAAGAAACCAATACCAGAACATCCACCAGGGAGCTTGGCGCCAAAGTGCATTATCAAGGGTCATTCCAGAGTCATTTACAGCCTTGCCTGTTTTGGCATTAGTTGCAACATACTGAGCGCGTCGTGGGATGGTTCAATTCGTCAGTGGACGCGAGACGGAGAGCCAGTGGGGAGACCTTGGAACACCGATGGACGGCTAGTAGACTCAATAGCAATATCTCCAGATGAATCAATGGTCGTGAGTGGAAGCGGAGATGGCAGGCTACGGTTGTGGAACATAAGGAAGGGCAGCGTAGTTGGCGACCCGTGGGAGGGGCATAATGCTGCGGTTTTGTGCCTTGATTGGTCTCCCAGTGCTCAGGAGATAGCAAGCGGATCACAAGATGGGGCCATACGACGCTGGAATCCTGATACTGGCCGACAGATAGCACCACCAATAGAGACCAACCATGGGATAGTTTGCGCTGTCAGATACTCTCCACGTGGCAACCAATTCATGAGCAGCGGGGAGGACAAGGTGATCGCGTCTCGTCAAAAAACTGCGAACTGCTCGTAGAGATAAAGGGCCACGACAACGAGGTGACATCGTTATGTTGGTCCAAGGACGGCACACACATATTCTCCGCCTCATATGATAACACAATCCGACAGTGGCGGTTGATTGATGGGAAGGAGCTCGTTGTCTTTCGGGTCATATCCGTGGCATAGGATCCCTGTATCTTTCCCCTGATGAAAGTCATCTCGTTAGTGCATCAGCTGACTACTCGGTTCGCATCTGGGACCTCAAGACAAATCAGCCAGTCGGAGACCCACTCTTGCACGACGACCAAGTTTGGACTGTTGCCATGTCCCCTGATGGAAAATATATCGTCAGTGGTACCTTGGATGGAAAAATATATGTATGGGGCCTGGACGCAGCACTCAAACATGCAGGTGATGGTCATGTGGGTGTGTTTATTCATTGTCGCTGTCTTTTCTTAGTTGAATTTGCATGTAATTCAGCTTGGGGCTGAAGTAGAATTTGATGCGAAGCTCAAGGCAAGTCGTCTGTGCTTCCCTTCATGTAGTATCTCACTGCTTTACCAGGGATGTTCAGTACGATCAAGAGATGCTGTATGTTAATTAGTTGCAAAAACCCTAATCATTTGCTTATTCGTTTGTTAGATATCGCACGCTAGTCAGGTCTCCAAGCAGCAACCCAACAACAGACTGGGAGGTATGTTGACATATGTCAGTATACTCTTTTGTTTCTTCGCTCTTGGAAATCTGACACTGGTACAGGGCAGGGACTTCTGGGACGCTGATGCCAACCCAACACCTCCCACAGTTCACCCTGCGAGCCCATTGTCTTCCCTTCATTGGCACAATTTGCTCGGCTCTCTGCGTTTTAGCCCTCGACATCCAAACGCGCCACAATCAATCCAGTTCGAACCTCAGCATTGGAATTCCAACCTATTTCCAGGAGGAAATTCT
>JABCPU010000516.1:0-43822 GCA_016800925.1 Suillus spraguei | reverse complement strand
AACCACAGTAAAGTCGACATCCATTACCTCCATGCGAACCTACGAGCCCATTGAGATAGACCATACCCGGGCCATCTGCAGTTGCAAGAGCGAGGAAGGGCATTGAATTGAATACACGATTTCGTGATGCATCCCAGATGGTGAGACCCTCACGCTGAACAGCCGCAAGATGATATAGGCCAGGAAACAAGAACGAGTCCACGTTCTTTGCTTATTGGGACCGGGAATGAATCCTCCAGGTAGAACGTACTTCTTTTTGTAGCGTTCCTGTGGGTGATGGTCGAATACTACCCAAATATATATCCAACAGTCTGATTGCTTACTCTCGTACAGCTGAGCGCCGTTGATCGAAAGCATTAGTATAGGATCACCATCTTTGATCTTTCCAGATCTGACAGCGTCAAGATAGTCTCTCCCGTGAAAGAAATCTTCGTAAGCATCGACAACACCACCATTTTCCCTGAGCTTTGCAAGAAGAGCATTGGTTGTATCATCCCGGTATTGCATCTTTTGCGCACTGCTGGGATCCCTCCAAAGTGCTTGAATCTGGTCTGCGACAGGGACAGTCTCGAAGACTCGAACAGGTATTTTTTTTCTCCCTCGACTCTTGCGTAAGATATTCTGGTCATAACGATCTTGACCGCACTTCGGACACTTATCATGGTGTCTCCAGGGCCCGCAAAACGCTATGCACGAGTCTATGCACATGTCATGCACGATAGGCTGAATCCCACTAAGTAGAGCGACTCGACGACGGATTTGATAGTGTGATAACACTTCGGAATCAGGAAAGCGTTCCATGATAGCACTACGTATTGAACTGTATGCAGCTTCGGTGGTATCGGCAAGGAATAGCTTTAGCGACAGTAGTATGTCAGGGTCATCGATACTCAGAATCTCTCGAGGCGGGTTGCGAAGGCGTTCAAGAGCATCTGGCTCAATGTTGATAACTCCATCGTCTAATGTTGCACTACGAAGAGCCTGGATAAGTATCATTGCATCTTTGATATCATCGAGTCGAGAGAGTCGAGATAGTTCTGCTAGGTCTGCATCATTCAGCCCAATGGTATGATCTGTTCGAGGGTCTGCATCATTAGGACCCCTCGAATTTCTTCCTCCTCGGGCTCATGGGGTGGCACATTCTCGTCTCTGTTATGTCCCTGGGAGTCCTCAAGAGTCTGCAACCCAGAAGCGTCATCCTGCCCTGTATACACATCTGAGTCATCTTGCCCTGCGTGTGTGTCCAAGTCATCCAGCCCAGGATCAAGCACATCAGGACGGACCTGAGGCACATCATGGTGTCCCTCGAGTGCATCACCCTGGTGAGTGACAATAAGTCAGCACATCTGTAATGATCTGTTTATCATCAGACAGTGCATGTGTGCTAGTGCCACTGTCAATGCGTCTACGCTTGAGAGTATGATGGTGTGTGGGCTGGACATCCACGTCCGAGTTATTGAGCTGGACACTGCTGGAATTGGCAGAATTGGCCTGGATCAAGGTGGTGAGAGTTTTATCAAAGACGGTAGACTTGGGAGTGCGATATTTTGCATGACGATAGTAGGTTGCTCGAGATACATGCTGACGAACACCTGCACATTTCATAAGACAATCACAGAGGTACTGTTCCTCCATAATATGATCGTGATATTGTAAATTACCCAAAGTGGGCAACTTAGTAAAGGCGTGTAGGCTGAGGAAATACAGGACCGTCGAAAATACCTGGACCAGTATGCACGTAATGTAGGAGTTGTGTAGGTTCGTGCAAAAATGCAGTAATGTGTGTGCTGCAGAGTGCAGAAATATCTCATCTTCAGAATGTAGGATTGTTTGTATCAAGGTATATCAATGCTCTTCAATTTGTACATATCGTATCTATCCGGTTCAATTTGTATCCACCTCTACCTGGCTTGTTTTCACTGGGTTTAAACCCCCAACGCAACCCCAACGTACTGTAAAGTTCCCTTAGTTCTTTTCCAATCAAAACCGGACTGGTATCTGGTGCCAATTATTGCGTGAAGAGCTTGAATTTTCCCACTGTGCCGTTACATCAAGTCCTAGACTTCGACTACCGTCACAACGTGATTCTGCCATCTGCCTCGTTGGCAGAACATGGTTCTGCCAGTTCTACCGGCAGAACTACATACCTCGAAATAGTTCTGCCCACAGCACTAACAGTTGCTGGCCGCTGGCGCTAGGAAGATTGATTTCAAGCTATGTAGTATCGTAATTCGTAATCGCCAGCAGGAACTGACCAATTTCAGTCAATTCTTGCTGGCGATTACGGTGCATTTGCATAGTCATATATGTTGCTTTATATTCCAATGTGACGAAAACCTTTCCTATACATGACGATATCTTCTTCTCACCGGTTACTAGTCGGTGGGCGCGACCTACATATGAATTCTGTTCATTCTCCCGTGCTAGTCGTAAGTGTTCTGCATATAACACATGTTTCAAGCTGATTTCCTTCTTAGGTGGGCGCTGGGCCAGTGGGTCTGGTGGCTGCATTGACGCTCCTCCAGAACGGTATCTCAGTTCGTATCATCGATAAAGACCCCCACCCTCGCATTGGACAGCGTGGTGCTGGAATATCGGTATGTCACACATCTACTTGTCACATCGCCCCGTGGTCTCATTGAATGCATTCTCTGTGTAGCCGCGGTCCCTCGAACTTTACGACTTTCTGGATGTCCTGGAAGTTAATAGTTTGGGGGAAACGGACCTTCTCGCCCGTTCATACAAGCCCGGGACGTTGGAACCTCTGAAAGACTCATGGATGGTCCCGCCTGTGGAGAATACCCCAGCGATACCATTCGTGTGCACCACCACCTCCCTAATCAAACCCTCATGCTGACTCGGATTCTCTGTTTTTAGCATGCCTCCAAATCGATGGGTCAACAGTTCTTGGATGTGATTCTGCGACGCCACCTAGAAAAGTTCTCTTGTTCCGTCGAGATGGGTACAGAACTGCACTCGTTCGAGCAGTCCAATCAGGGCGTTACTGCTATTTTAACGAAGAACGGCATGTCGGAGACTTTTGATACCAAGTGGATCGTTGGCGCTGATGGTGCTAAAGGTGGGAAACAGTTAAATGCATTGGGATGAGTAAAACTGAATGTGGCTTTGTAGGCGTCGTGCGTAAGCAACTTGGGCTCACATTTTCAGGCGAGACTAGAGATAATATCCGGATTGTGACTGGAGATATCCGTTTGACAGGCCTCGATAGAGTGGTACGTTTGTTTCTACATATTCCGTGGAAAGCTGCCCTAATACAGTCTTGAAGCATCGGCACCGATTTGGAAACTTTAATGAACGAGGGTATGTACAATTTCTACCCTTAAGGCTTGGGGTATATTGACGATATGCAGTCTCTCATTGCGTCCAACAGACCAAGTCGGTGAGGACGGCTGGCAATTTTTCATCACGGCCACGAACTAGACCTGACGAAGATTGCTGAGAGCGAAGAGCTTGTCTTCGAGACCATCGCATCGATAATACCAACGGAGATTACATTCAGCAAGGTTGTTTGGATGAGCGACTTCCGGTGATTTTGTGTTTTTATATGTGTTGGACAAGTTTATCGGTTTGTTCCAGGGCCAATATCCGGATGGTGAATAAATTTGGCGAGGAGTGTTCGTTGCAGGGGTATGTGGCTCTGTTTATATGTGTGTGGCTGTGCTAATGCATATGTCGTAGATGCTGCCCAGTATGTCTATCTTTGAATGCCTTCTTCGCAAACTGCTGCTAACATATATCAAGCATCCACAGCCCAATGGGTGGTCAGGTATGTTTGATCCAATTGTTGCTAATACTGCTCATTTGTCTGGGAACAGGGACTCAATTCAGGTGTACAAGATGCAGTGAGTCAGGTGGATCTTGGATATGTGTATTACAACTAATCGAGCCTTCCACCAGTTCAATCTAGGATGGAAGCTTGCGCTCGTCGAGAAAGGGTTCTCCGACAAATCCCTTCTCGAGACATACAGCGCTGAGCGTCTGCCTGTGATCTCTGAGATGCTCGGGTGACCACCTCGATTCTCGACAAGGCAATATCGTCTGGAGACCCGACGATCGGACGAAGTCCCATCCTTTCATGCTCGGCATCAACTACCGATTCAGTACATCGTACTCGATGAATTTGTGAATTCAGTCGAGAGGAAGCCTGCCAACGCATACAGAATGCTTGACGAGGGTGCCTGGAGGCTGGGGACAGGGCGCCTGATGCACCCAATATGCTGCAGGTGGGGCACAGAGCGTGACGTGACGACGCTTTTTGGTCTGTACAGACCTTGGTACCATACAGTACTTGTATTCGTGCCGAGTCTTGCTGATGCTATCCCGATCTTGGGTGCACTGGAGGCATACGACAAAAGTGTCATACGATTGGCATTTTTGCCATCATCGCATCAGTGACGCCTGTCGCATCTCCTGCTGACTCGTTCTTGTTGATCGTGAGGGCCATGCTTATTCGCTTACCTCGTGGAAGCTGGCCAGGCGAAGGTGTTTGTGATACGGCCGGACGGAGTGATTGGTGCGATTGTTCATGGTGCAGAAGGCGTGAAGAAGTATTTCTCAAAAATATTTTTGGAGGTGTAGTGGGCCGAATATTGTGCACTGAATCTTATACTCACCTTGGACTACATCAGGAAACCGTAATTCACTACAGAGTGCTACGTAGTGCTCTGTAGCACTTCGTAGCAGTCCTCAATCCTGCCTGTATTGTGTTGCGAGCTTTCTTCAGAGCTCCCCTTGATCTATCTTCTTGTGCTTATATGTCACTTCCTTGTTCTTATGTGCATCATACATTCCAAAAGTCAATGTAAACGTTGGACTCTAGTTCACCGCGTCCTTCAAGCTTCAGATCTCAAATTTCGAATGGTTGGGTCATATCACGTGAAAGATCACGTGCATGTGTTGTGTGCGAAGGCGACCACTGTCGGCGGTCGACACACTCTAGCTTGCTACACAGGGCAACTCTCCAACCAAACTTTAAATTGTTCCGCCGCCGTCGCTTTGCGTATGGCAGTCTCTGCATATCCTCTGCGGGTATTCTACCCACTGTTTCTCTGCACCAATGTCGTATCTGCACGGCCTCTCTCAATTATCTTGCGGTCAGACTCATATGACATTAATTTATCAACGTCAACTCCCGAGCCGTTGATAATTGCATGTCTTGTCTCCTTCATAGTTCTGTTGGCTCTTCTTGCTGTGAAACTTATCTATATGAAATGCCGCCGGCTTAGTGCTATTCGTTCTTCAATTCTCCAGTCAACTTCCCCTCACGATGTTTCACTGAATTCTCGTTCTTCCCTGGTCTCTTCCAAAGCCATTCAACTGAAGGTATCTCGCTCTCAATTCGCACCATCTCTTGCTATCGTCGTCGGATGTCTCGGTTCTCCTGCATGGGAGACTGATATCGAATCCCACTTCGATGCGAACTCGACAAAGCAACGCCGCACTGCAACGTTCATGTATCAACTACATCGACAGTCCAAGCACCCTTCTTCAAAATCCTATTCTGCGGCTTATTGTTTGAGCAGGAGTTCAACTTCTCAGGTACCTGCATCCCAAGCACAGCTTTCGCGTTCCGTGTCTTTCTTCAGTTTTTCCAGTACAGAAGATGTGTCAAAGAAGCCCGGATCCCATCTTTTACCTAGTACACGAGTTCTCACATATCCTGCGAAAGCATGGTCGAGAAATACTACCACTATTGCTCCCCAGAGGTATTCACTACTCATCGATAGCTCAATGTCTGGACAGCTTGGCGATTTCTACGAGAAATGCGACGCTAGTCAGAATAGTCTCCGGGCTCGTAACTTGTATCCAAGTGGTCGGACGGCCTCCAGTGTTGATCTTGGCCCGTCTCTAAGGCTTGTTGGGACCTCCAACGTGACTGCCGTCCCGTATTCGTTCTTGTCTGCATTCCCGCCTTCCTCTTATGTTCTGTCACCCCTCACTGGAACTCGCGACTCTCTACAACTTTCTAGGCGTCATTCAACAAAATCAGCTCGGAAACCTGTCCCTCCTCTCCCGCCATTACCATCATACAGTCTTTTCAGCCAGCGGCCGTCATGTACATCTCCAACTGAGTTGCCCGTATCGCTACCTCCCTCTGCAGGCGTTCCTCCATTTTTGCCTCTTCTCGAGTTTTCTCCACCCTCCAGCATGGGTAGCTTTTCCGCCATGGTCGATCAGGTGCCCGCTCACTTGTCAAATAATATCCCCTTGTCATCTAGTACTTCTTTGAAATCCGGGACTACTCCTCTTATTTCTCCGAGCATTGCTGATTCTGTTGCTACTGTCAATTCGCTTCCTCATGTCTTGCACCCCGCGGATCCCCTCGTGTTTGCTGTTCAAAAGATGAAGAGAAAGACGAAACACAGGCGCTCATCCACTATCAGGTCACGTAGCGGAATACCCAGTGCATCACCTCTACGCATCATGGTGCTCCCAGAGGACACGACAGACCGTAAGCCCATTGAAGATATACCCACCAGCGACAAGGAAAATGATGCTACCGCCATTTCCACGAGCAATGCTGTCGACGATAACCGAATCCACTGTTTCATGACAGATGCCCCAAGTCAGCTTTCTCCGATTCTGGACCCGACTTCTACCCCGGATGCACGACTTGAGCTACAACACGTCAGCCCGCCCTTCGAGAGAGCATCCTCCGCACGTTCTGATATCGAAGGGTCTCTTAGCGAAGTCTCATCATTACAAACTCCCAAGTTTGATCGCATGGATGAAGTCGATATTGGCATGCTGGGGCTCGACCGTTTTCGCTGGTCTGAAGAAAGCGAAGAAATGCTGAAGTCGTGCTCTTCTCATATCAAGAATGATAGCGTGGCGTTGATTTCTTTCTGGGAGGAGGGACAGTGGATGCGAGAGAATAATCAATGGTAAGAACTATACTTTTCGATGTCGTTCAGGACTGATGTGATGCAGTTCAGACACTGTCGGAGCTGCATGGTCGACGTTGGATGAGTGAACTGTCGCTTCGATAAATTTTTTTTGGTATCGTGTATTGTAGTCACTCATCTGGGTTTGTGTCGTTATCACCGTGTATGTATATCAGAACGTTTTGTATGGAAACTTTCATCAACAGTAATATTGATCAGCCTTTGGATCACAACTCTCCAACTACGGGCCCTGTACTTCTTAAGGCAACTGACTTGACTGGATGGAATACCCAGTATTAAAGACTGACAAAATTCTCGCGCGAGTGGGGCCGAGACGGGGTTCCGGATAGGATTATGCGGCTGCTTCGCAGGCTCAGAGTCTTGTTGTCTTGTCGCTACTTGTCCCAGTATCATGAATGCCATCAAGGCTCATCAAGGCTTGGTGGGCCGTGTCGCAAAGGTCGTCTATGGGTGATAGAACTCTCTTATTACAGGGGAAATAACGTAGTCATTTACAATCCTGGCCGCGTAGCCGAGTCCAATAAATCAACAATAACAGGTTGAAAGCCTGGACCACCGCATGGAATCCTCTGGCCACCTGGTCCAGGTTTAATCGCCTGACGTCCGAGAGGCTGGTTAGCTGCATTCACCATTATTGTCTCTCTCGTTTCCAGAGGGGATGTGGATTCTCCATCCAAAGAACCTTGGTCTTCCTCCACCTGCAACCAGGGATACAGCATAGCGCCACGTGCCTGTACGAGCCCGCATATGAGACTTCTCTGTGTAAATGGAGCTCAAAATCTTACTTCGTGTATATGACCGAAGGCATGGAGAAGCGGAGGCCCCCGCATCTTGGAAAGGTGTGCGAGTAGTGCAGGGCACCCCGCGTTGACGCTGGTGAATGTTTTATCTAGAATGTTATGCGGAGGGCCATGAGTGAGACTAAAGAACAAGTTTAGCACAATTTTGACTGCATGATATTGTCAATTACAGAATGTCGACTTCAGGTATTGCGGAAATGCGATCTTGTCCAGGATGAGCCTGAGTGCCTTCGAAGGGAGAAGTAGAAGATATAACCTACCAGGTGCTTCCTCGGGCAAGTAATTGAAAGCCCAGCCGCCGAAATAGGGTTGCCACTTCATTGTAAGGAGGTAGGTCATAAAGGGTCAAGTGAGTTTATGAAGAATAGTGACTTACCGGAGAGCCGTACACAGACCACTCCCTTCCACCTTCCTTGGTGCTGAAAGTGTACTCTTTGTCCTGCAAATAAATTAGACCTCGATCACGATTTGCATCACTGTCGACGAGACTTCTGATCGTGGTTGATGACTACATATGCGTGTAAAGATGCGGTTTTCCGTTAGTTGAGTAAGATAGCCACACCTCCTTCTTGTCGTGAAAGCTGTAGTAACCATCCTCGTACCACTCTTCGTGAAGAGGTAGGTCATGGTTTCCCGCTATAATACTGCAGTGTGTAGTTAGATTGTTGGCCTATCCGATGAGGACGCATGTCATGGTGGCACACACAAACATTTTGACGCCATGATCCAGACTATGCAACCACTCCATCGTAACACGAATCTCTTCCTCCCGGCCTAGCCGACTCAGATCACCGGAATGAAGCAGGACATCTCCAGAAGGAACACTGAAAGTACGAGAATGGGTGTCGCTGATACATACAAAGCGAGTCCAATTCGCCCCCGGATGGGATGGCGGATTGGCAGGATCGTAAGAAGTATAAACGCGAGCGCTAGGTGTGTGGAATCCTTCTGAATTCTGTGAGTGCGTTGCTGGGACAATTCGATCTGATTCAGACATGTTCAATATTTGGTTCTCATTTTTCGCAGCTCCTCCTAGCGCTGCGGATTGATTACATAACAGACACGTACAAGTCGATAACGCTTGACGCGAATGTACGTGGTTGATGAAGAAATTTCTTGTTAACATTTGTGCAACGCGGCTAGTCATTACGAGTTAGTGCCCCTGTAATTCCTTTTTCGGAATGATGGTTGTATATACAATGCCATCATAGTCATGCTATTAGGTCATACGACTTGCTGCTCGCTGGCTATATGCTTCCTCGCAGACATCCCATTTTTTTCATTTTAACTCGACTTCAAACACGTTTTCGACCTTTCACCATGTCCTTGAAGACGATCGCAGTCTGTAATGAATCTGAGCTACAGGACGGTCAAATGTATGTCAGGAATCGGAAGTTTAAACAATTGTCATAATGTCAACCCCTCAGGAAGCAAGTGGACTTTGAGGGAGTGGGAAAGGTGGTTTTGTATCGTCTGAACGATACCATCCATGCAACTAGTGCTTTTTGTACTCATTACGGCGCGCCCCTAGCTAAGGGCGTGCTAACTGCAGATGGTAGGGTCGTCTGGTACGTCTTTTCGCTTCTGTAACTCTTACATTGCTAAGTTCATGATAGCCCTTGGCATGGAGGTAAGTTTATGCGGATGTATGCCTATTGAGACTTACCGTCAGTATAATAGCTTGCTTCAGCGTTTGTACTGGTGACATTGGTTAGTGCTTTTTCCGAGTGGGGGACTCAGCATAATGAGCCTAAATTACTATCTAGAGGATGCACCAGCTCCTGCAGCAATTCACTCTTTTAAGGCGGCAGTTGCAGACGGCAAGATCAACGTGACCGCTGATCCCTCGTTGACCCTCAAGAGCAACATGAGTCGTTCCCCCAAGCTATTGTCGACTGGCGTCGCTGGATCAGCGAAAAGTGTTGTCATTATCGGTGGAGGATCTGCTACATTCTTTGCCATCGAGAGTTTGAGAGAGGTACGAATAATTACTTGATGTCCTCAACACTCAAGGGTTTAACCGCCCTCAGCATGGTTATCCTGGAAATATTACAATTCTTTCCCAAGAGAAACATGCCCCGATTGACCGGTATGTGATATGCGAAATTAATTATCATCATTGATGCACGTCCGCAGAACCAAGCTGAGCAAAGCTTTGATCACCGATTCGTCAAATTGGAATGGAGGACAGCCGCTGACCTCAAGATCAAGTACGGTACCACCCTCCGCACTGGCGTCGTGGGTATTTGTCTTACTGGAAAATTCACATTCTGAATTACCGTCAGACTGTAACCTCCGTGGATACATCTTCCAAACTTGTTGTCTTTGATGGAGGAAAGGAGTCCATGTCCTATGAAACTCTGATTCTCGCTATGGGGGGTACTCCTCGTCGACTACCTATTTCCGGATCAGACCTCGAGAATGTATACACATTCCGTAATATCGAGGACTCAAAACGCGTCGATGCAGGTAACATTGGTTCATCGACGCTTATAAGCCCTCTTAATACCCTGAAATTTTTAGTGGCTCAAGAGGGAAAGCGAATGGTTGTTATTGGAAGTTCCTTCATCGGTATGGAGCTCGTTGTTGCCGTTGCTAAGCGGGGACTTGCATCCATCGATGTCATCAGCACGGAGGAGCACCCATTCCAGAACGTACTGGGCAAAGAAGTGGGCCAAGGCCTTCAAAAGGTTGCGACCTTAATTCTCCGATCATTCTCCTCAACCTCAACATTTTTATCTAGTATCATGAGTCTCAAGGCATCAAGTTTCACATGGGGACACAGGCAGAGAAGATCATACCTTCGGAAAGCGACCCTTCGTTAGCTGCTGGTGTTGTTGTCAACGGGCAGACTATCCCTGCTGACTTCATCGTCATGGGAGTCGGCGTGGCTCCAGCGACAGAATTCTTGAAGCAGAGCGGCTTCCAGCTCGAGAAGGACGGCGGAATCAAGGTTGACCAATACTTGAGAGTTCAGGGGCAAGACAATGTTTATGCAGTCGGTGGGCTTGGTTGTTCGTTGTACTATTCCCTGTGCCAACTTTTGATACAGGTGATATTGCTTGGTACCCACAGCAGAAGACGGGAGAGAGCCGTAGGATAGAACACTGGAATGTCAGCAAATACCCATCCTCACAGGACTACCAAATTCCATCGCTCACCTTTGTTTCCCCACAGGTTGCAGGTAACCACGGCCGTGCCGTTGGTAAGACAATTGCAGGTGACCCACAGCCATTTGCGAAAGTGCCAGTCTTTTGGAGCGCCCGTACGTTTCGGAATTTGAGTCTGGGACATCACTGACGACGTTTCGTCAGAGGGACAGCAGCTTCGTTATTGTGGTCTTGGAGCCGATTATGACGATGTCATCATACACGGAGACCCTGGCGAAATGAAGGTAAGTAGCTTGTGCGAAAAACCTTGAGCCCACAGTCTGCTTACTTATCTCAAGTTCATTGCGTACTATATTCATCGCGGTGAGGTTGTTGCTGTATCTAGGTAAGACATTCTATCCGAACTGCAGGTCGTATGCTATAGCCCTTGCGACGACAGCATGCAAAATGATCCAGTAGTCAGCAAAGCATCTGAACTCTTGAGACTTGGACTCATGCCATCTCCCGCCGAGCTGAAGGAAGGAAAGGTGCGGCACAGTTTTTTGCGAGGTAGCTCTCCTTGATGTTGACTATATTTCTAGAGCCTTCTCAGTATCAATATCTCCACGGCTTCCACAAAGCCACGCGTCGAGTCTGTCTGAGAGTGATTACTGGAAGGAAACATTTGTACTTTAGCATGCATAAGACCAAAATTTGTATATTATTGCTAGGGGAAGGTATCGCAAAATGAGCACTTGTTAGATATTCGTCCTCTGTCCATGTACCGATATTGTCCATGGATATTCTATCTGCAGACTGTAGCTTGAAGTGCACGCGACTAGCCAGGACGTGGGGTCACCACCAACCTCAACTCTTCAATGATAATGATAGGTCTCGCCCTTCAATAGCTTATTTTTTATTGTTCTGTGAAGCGAAGGCACTCATAGGATTTCGCATCCAACCAAAAATCAACGTCGCTTTTAAAACTGAGTGAGTATACCATATGATACATACACTTGATATCTACAGTTAATTTACAGCATGATCTTTTGTCGATCCTGATGGATCATCGAACGAGATTTAGATGCCTGCATGTTTCCAATCATCCAATCCCGCTATCCAAAATCGCTGGGGCAGTAAATCGTAATCATTCCTTCCCACCCAGTGTAGGTTGTGGGCGTCAGGAAGGAGAGAGAAATTGAAGTGAAGACACTAGAATCACCATTGCGTTCGGCATGCCACAAATGGAGGTACATTCGAGTGGCGAGTATGGCATGAACGATGCGTTGGAAACTAGACATGATTGGGGTTGTAAGTAAGTGTTGCTTGCAAGAAAAAATTGAATTTGGCAGGGACACACTCTTGGAACATGGCGCGTACTGTATCAAATGTTCAATTAAATGAAATCTTTCAATGGATAGGTGACGCACGTCGAGGAGCAGCGATGCCAAAACATTCACTATCGAGAAGACAGTGAAAAGATGAGCAAGGATGAAGAATCATTACACTCTCGAACTCAGCCAAACCACATGCTCAACGTGAACCAAAGGGTATTTCTATGCATCAATTTTTTGGCAATGCACCCAGTTCTAACCCAAACAAAAGAAGCTGAGGCAGCAGATATCACCAGAGTGAACTAGGACATCCACAGAGGAACTCGACACTGAAAGTACGAGAATGGGTGTCGTTGACTCTGCATGCCACAAAGCGAGTCCGATTCCCCCCCCCCCCCCGGATGGGATCATAGCGGGTGGTGACGATGGTATGTCTTGTACTAGGATGTCGCGACACATGCATGCTGATTGGAATTTAGGCTGTTGAGGACGGCGAGAATTTGCAGGAACTCGTTCATCGTATCCGCGGCAAGAAAGAACGACGGGCTGCCAATAAGCTCAAGGAAGCCGATACGCTTGGTCGTAGCACTCCAGCCTCAAATGTGTGTATTGGGTGCAAGGGGAAGAAGGACAAGGGTAATATGATTGCCAACGACTGTGACGATACACTTGGTGTGGCTAGCAAGCGGAAGTATGCGATGAAGTCCATGCTTGTGACGCCTCAGGCTTGGGTGATCGATGATGACGACGACGACGAACGCGACGTGGTGAGCTGATTTTGAGTGTTTCTTTGAAAAATTCTTTCGAACGTTTTCTGATGACGTCGCCGACATTGATATACTACTAGACACGATAAGCATTTCTTTCCGGGGATTAACTGGCACTCTACCAGTAGATAAACACGAGTTTATATACTGTGGAATGTAGAAGTTTCTGAAAGGAAACGGAAGTCTAGAGAGTGAAATAGAACTAAATACGGGAGAACACTGGAGTTGACATGCACAGAGCGTGATACATAGCCAACACCAAAATGTTACAGTCTATCGTGTACAATGATTTCACAATCAATGTGACACCCCATCGTCACAGTTAACTGCCCAGACAGAGACTATGAATCGTTGGCAGCTCTTCTTTGTCGCTTTCAAACCCGAGTAAGGAGTGTACCGCATGATACATGCACTTACTATCTACATTTAATTTACAGCATGATCTTTTTTCGACCCTGGTGGATCATTGAACGAGACTCCGATGTTTGTATGTTTGCAACCATCCAATCTCGCAGTCCAATCTCGCAGGGGCAGTAGATCCCAATGATTCCTTCCCACCCACTCTCAAGGAATGCAAGCTAATTTTGTTAGGAAAACTCCGTATAGGTCGTGGGCGTCAGATCGGAGAGAGAAATTGAAGTGAAGGCACTGAAATCACCATTGCGTTCGGCATGCCACAAATGGAGGTACATTCGAGTGGCGAGTATGGCATGAATAATGCATTGAAAACTAGGCATGATTAGGGGTTGTAAGTGTTGATTTGGCAGAGACGCACTCTTGGAACATGCCGCTATATGCGTACTGCATCAAGTGTTCAATTAAATGAAATATTTCAATGGACAGGTGACGCACGTCGAGGAGCAGCGATGTCAGAACATTCACTATCGAGAAGACTGGAAACGATGAGCAAGGATGGATCTTTCCACTCTCGTACTCACCCAAACCACATGCGTAATAGAATATATTGTGTTTCACCATAACAACATACAAACGGTTGTTAGTTATACGCCACGTTTGTATGGCGCATGTGAGCGTGAGGGAGATAAGCACTGCATCAACATGAATCAAAGGGTATTTCTGTGCATCAATTTTCCGTGACGTACACAGTTCTAATCCAAATAAAAAGAAGATAGGGCACAAAAAGCTTCATGCTTCCTGAGGACTGATAGCAACCGGTGATGCCAGGAATTAAACTGGTCTCAACTGCAAAATAAAAACTCGGTCAAAAATCACTAGACAAGCGGGAGTAATTCATACATGGCGCAACCGCGGTGGCGGAAAAGACGGCAGCGACAGACCCTGCAAATGCAGTCTGATACTGACGTTCGTATCTGAAAGCTATGACATCTGTTGGAACAACTCACTACAAAAGTCGATAGCATGACTGCCAGAACGACCTTATTGTTATTCCATAGCACGTATGTCCTGAGTATGAAGAAACCTGGACAAATCGAAATTTGCACTCGCGACAAAGATAATATAGAAATTAAAATTTACATTCTGAGCGGACGAACGATACCAGACTAAGACCTATAAAAGAAAAGAGGTCAGTAACTGAATGTCCCGACATATAATTCGATACACATGAGCAGATGTTGTTGACAAATTGACATGTCTAGGTTGACCCCTCAAGTAAGCAGAGTTCTTGTCCACTGCGAGTCCACATACATCAGAGGTCTCATCTGGGATGAAGTTCACTGGCGATAGTTTGTTAATATGGTATGTTAGATCGATTAGACTCAGGACGTACGGTACAAGTGCGCAACGAAAAGAAGGAAAGGCACATAGCGTGTTATAACGTACAGAAGTTTGACCACCCTCCAGCGAGAACAAAATAAAAATGTCCCCTTGATAGTACATGATAAGCATACGAAATCGAAATTGAAGTTATTTGTGTCACCTCTTCATGGATTGAACAGGCATAGTCGTATGTCTAGGTGTGAATCGAATGGTCAAAACGAATATTAGAACGTGAATGGTGAGGATGATCGTACCCAGAATGTAGCCATCGACGCTGGATCATTTGCGTTAGCAGAGGGCAATCTGAGTCAAATGAAGCAACACATACTATAGATGTACTAGAAGCAATTGACTTTTATCAGGGCTTGCCTCTACTGCTCAGAAGGATAATTACCGTAAAAACTTGGAGACTCCTAGCGGCTGCAACAGCATCAGTAGAGTACTTCGAATCTGTGAAGATCTGAAGAGGCTCGGACTAGAAACGAGAGAGAAAGAACTCAGTCTTAGTTGGAAAGACTACACTATGACAGGTTCATACCTAGAAACGAGAGAGAAAGAACTATACATCGTTAGTACTAAGTATGATGTTCAAGTCGTAGTAAGTAGCTCACCTCAGTCTTAGTTGGAAAGACTGAGGGAAGAGAATTCTATGGACGCTGAATATTAGAGGATCGTTTGAACGGAGAACGAAAATATGAACGTGGATGAAACGTGTATGATAAGTATGTAATGATAGATAAGAGGAACATATCTTGATAGAATCCATTCAATGGAGGAGCAGAAAAGCGGATAAACATTTTCAGTTGAGAATCAGTGCAGGTTTAAAAAATGCAATTAGAACCGGGGACTGAAGTGTAATGGGGGCTCATCAGGACAGGCCTTGACACGCTCAAATCTTCGTTCCATTGGCACAGGTCATGATGTGAAGCGAGACTTGACATAAGGTACATGAAGAAGCACTGTATATCGCACATGGTGCGACAGTGCCTGGGGTGTTTTTTTATATTTGAATCAGTGATAGGGATGATTGTGATTCTAATAGCGATGAAAAGTTTCCGCGTAACACGGCCCAAGGTGAGAGGCATTTTAACACAAATGTCACGAAAAGTCATGTGATCTACATGTCCATCTATAGTCGGTCAAAGCATGCATACACACGATTGTCACGGTGGAGGTACAGAACGTGTGGGAACAAAATACCAAAATAAGTTGCTAAGAGAAAGTACTGCTTCAAGTTGTACTGCGCCGTGCGGCCAGCACCTTGTAAGAAACATATAACATAAGTATAGTGATTCCATCGATACATCATGGGTCTCTTGTTCTCTATCCCCCTCGCTGGTCCGCTAGGTACCATTGCGGCATCATGCCTTGGCGGTCTTGCATTTTGCTTTACTTCCCATGCTGGTAGGGCTCGTCCCAGGATTTTGCACGTGTAGAACTGCAACTGATACATTTCTTAGCGTCCATGTTTTGCAAGTCGTGTAACTGCAACTCCTCGATAGCGACAAGAGTCGGTTTTGCAGTGAGTGAAATGAGTTGAAGTTTGAAGAAGCCCTGACCATATTTGCCTAGATAATCTTTATTTTGAACTCCCTGCTAGCATGGCTCATGAAGACTCCATTTGCAATTCGCAAGATTGAGCATTGGAGTTATGACTACATAAAGATGGACTGCGATGAGGGCAAGTGTTACGGTGTTCTTGCAGTACGTCTAATGCAACTCGCAGTTGACTTGGTGTTGACCCACCTGAATTCAGGTTCATCGTATTTGTTTCGCCTTATCTCTGTTCCATGCGATCCTAAGCTTGTCTCTCATCGGTGTCAAGGAGTCTAAGGATAAACGTGCCGCAATACAGAATGGGTAAGCACTCCTGTCTTGTGTTGAATACTTAGAATATGTATTCATCTAAGCCAGCTGGTGGGGCCCAAAGGTTTTGCTGTGGATTTTGCTCATCGTGGTTTCGTTCTTCATACCGAATGAATTTTTTATGTTCTGGGGCAACTACGTTTCTCTTATAGGTGCCACCATGTTTATCCTCCTCGGTCTGGTTCTCCTGGTCGACTTCGCCCACTCATGGACAGAAACATGTCAGGAAAACTGGGAGAACTCAGATTCGACTCTGTGGCAATGGATCCTCATAGGCTCGACTGCTGCGATGTACGTGGCGTGTATTACCCTGACCGGCATTTTATACGCCTATTTTGCAAATTCCGGATGCACTCTCAACCGGTTCTTTATCTCATTGAATCTGGCCCTTTGCATCATCATCACTATTATGTCCATACATCCTAGCATTCAAGAGTCGAATCCTCGATCGGGCCTTGCTCAATCCGGAATGGTTGCTGCATATTGCACCTATCTTGTTGTATCTGCCGTCAGCAACCACGCCCATCAATCCTGCAATCCACTCAGCCGGACTGACACAACACGGACTACCACAGTTGTTCTTGGCGCAGTCTTCACTTTCTTGGCCATCGCCTATTCTACCAGTCGCGCGGCGACACAGAGTCGTGCATTGGTGGGTAGGGGAAGGAAGGGTGCCGCAGTTCAACTTCCGGTCGACATTATTGAACCTTCGGAAATGAATGTAGTTAGCACTCAACCGGGAAAAACGGAATCGCCAAGATATCAGGCTCTCCTCGCTGCTGTCGAGGCCGGGTAAGTGAAGTACTATCGATTCATGTTTAGGTAGTGATAGTTTGTCAGAGCAATCCCTGCATCCGCCCTGGATGAAGATGACGACGACGACGACGACGAGAATGACTATGGAGACTCCAAAGATGATGAACGTTCTGGCACGAGATACAATGCGAGTATATCGCGATATTTTCCACAATAATCATCTTACCTGCCTGCGCAGTATTCCTGGTTTCATGTCATCTTTGCTATTGGTGCAATGTATGTTGCAATGCTCCTGACTGATTGGTAAGTCGCCTTTGAATTTTACACAGAGCATTCCGTCCATCGTTTTCATGTAGGAACGTGGTGTCAACAGAACAGGGTTCTGCTGACTCCGAGGAGGTTGTCCGCATCGGCCGCTCGGAGACCGCGATGTGGATGCGCATAGTAAGCAGTTGGGTGTGCATGTTACTGTACATGTGGAGCTTGCTTGCGCCTGTGTTGATGCCAGATAGGCAAGTGATCTTGATTACAGTTATCGAACTGATCTCATCACTTTTACAGGTTTGGAGATTTGTGAAGTCCAATTTACTTACCTCTTTGTCTCACCTTGATACGAGCTATCATCAAACTTTGGATCAATGATGTGCCCCTTTTAATGTACTATGGTGACCTTCGTGTTCATAGCTCCATGGTTTTGTTTGGATGCGTCTTTCCTATCCACGAGATGGGTTCGTGAGCCCTTTGATGTCTGTGAATCATCCTTCGGCTTTATTCCCATAATCGGGAACAAAGCTGATGGATGATTTCGATGGCTTTTGATGCTAAATGGGTCCGGTTAAGTCAAGATCGACTGATGGAGTGCCTTTTCCCCCTGAGGCGCCTTCCGAAGGAATGTGCGCCACAGGTAGTCGTATCCGAATGATTACGGGTTTGACCATTCTCCGAGCTGATGTGAATAATTTTGCCAGTGTCGCAAGCGATTTCGGATGGCTAAGTAGTTTCTTTTTACTTTTTTAACATTCACATTCCAACGTCATGTTTCAATAAAGGTGAGTTCAAAATAGACATCGTTCGAACCGCAGCCTTGTTTGATATGAATTACGCAGTTCCTGGTGATTATTCCTGGCAAGATACTACGATGCTGCTGGAATATAAGCCTTGCGACTTGGTACCTTACAAGGCATTTCAAGAGACTGTTACAGTCATACGGCAGGCTACGGTCAACTTAGGGCCGTCGAAAGGGCGTCTTACCCATAATGACGAGCCCTTATCCCAAATGGACCTGAGGCTTGAAAAGTTCAAGTTATCGTAAGCTTGGAGACTTCTATGGCCTGAATGACCTGCCGGCCAAAGTAATGGAGCTGGGCAACTCCTATTCGTCTTCGAATGCAAGGTACTGATCCCTAACTTGTCCGTGCATCGAGAATCTTGTGTCAGAAGCATATGTATGGCTTGCCCATCACGGTGCAGATCTTTCAAAAGGGGATGTTGTTGATTACTTTCCACTGTTTTATCTTCGGACAGAGTCGACCAGTGCGCACCGGAAGTATGCAACTCAGGGCGGACACCCTTCTGGGTGAAATCTTCGTGAGTGACTGCGCTCGTCATCGGCGCAATGGTGTATTTGCATATCTCTAAAGTTAAATATTTTTTCTCGGTTTCCTTCAGTAGGACCATCGTGAGCTATGTGGATGGAGCACTATATAATGCCTGGTGCCTCCGTTGAGAAACCATCACGAATAGCCCACCCATCATGATTTACTCAGTTTCTCATCTGTTCTTCGTCGTTGTCGTTGTCGTTGTCGTTGTCGTTGTCCCCTCTGTCCATGCCCACATTGCCTTCTGGCACCCGAGCATGTGGGGTTTCAACGTCACAGACAAGGACCCAGCATATTCTTATGACAACCGTCCTGTTGTTCCCCTGGCGCGTATGACGTTTGACGAATGGTGGTTTCACAACCACCTTCCATATCCTCCGCACCCAAATGATGTCTTCGAACTGCCCGCTGGGAAAGCCGCCATTGCAGAACTCGGGTGCAACAAGGGTGCGACGACGTGGTGGAATTCGTCTGAAGGGTTAGTAATCTGATCAGATGTTCTATCAGTATGTATACTGAACTCGATGGTACAGTGGAGATGTTCGTCAGGGGGACTGGCCTTGCCCCAGATCCACTTCTGTCCAGTTCCATACCACGGGTATCAACGACGTGAAAGGTTGTGCACTTGCCATTGTCCATGAATCAGACGTCAGCAAGATTCAACCAGAGGACTTTACAGTCTTTAGTGTCAACCAGACTTGCGTCTGGCACAGATTCACCGAATTTCAGGTACATATTCCTACGATGACCAGAAGTCTTTTGAACCCAGTTCAACAACAGGTTCCGGCTGACATGCCTGCCTGTCCCGGCGGAAAGTGCACGTGTGCATGGTTCTGGATCCACTCTCCTGATAGCGGTTCTGAACAAAGTAAGGCGGTTTCTTTTGTTATCTAGTTATCTTGACTCGGTGCCTTCCAGTGTATATGAATGCCTTCCAGTGCACAGTCACGGGTTCTAAGCCCGATGCACCAGCTCTCATGAAGCCTCAAGTTGCAAGACGCTGCGGAGCAGATCCTGAACACGGAATCCCTCAGCCTACCCCTAGCAACTGTACGCACGGAGCGAAGCAACCATTGTACTGGCTGCAAGATGAAGGCAACAACGTGAGCATTTGGAAATCTTTCACGTGATACTGAATCTGAATTTGGTCTGGTTAGATGTTTGAGGACTACATGGGCCCTCCTTTCTACAACGACCTTTACGATTTTAAAGATGGAGCTCAGAACGATATATTCGTGACGAGCACGAACAATGCTGGTCAGAATCAAAAGCGGGATACATATCAACCATCTCGCTTCTCAAGGTTTTGGGGCAATGAACTTCATGCTTCGAGGGAGGCAATGGTTTAGGAAGAATACAATACATCGTGTGCTCGACTCACTTTGTTCACTTTGGATTTCATGTAGAATAATGTATGCTATAGCTGTTTCACAACCACACGCGATTTGCTTCTGAATTCTATTTTTGTCAGCTAGCCACTGAGTCAAAACGAACGGACATGCGTATTATGCCGATAAATGACTTGTGGGAGAGGATAGCTACAAATCCGATGTTGAGGATAAGACACCATGGCGAATTTGGAAGGTACACCAAGTCTTTGATCTCTGTAATTCAAATTAAACACCACACGAAGGGAAAACTACTCAGTAACTCACCGTTGCCCTCGAACGGAATACTTCTGCCACGTGCAAAGAGAACGAGCCCTCGGAATCAAGCATATCTGTCGTCTTCGATAACCAGATGGTGCAATCGGTCATAAATGTAAACGAAGGACCCAGAGCAGGTTTTCTGATTGTTGATGCAAATGCGGAATTCTGATTGAACGGTGCAGCTGCTGATGTTCCATTGATCACCTAGATAATATAAGAAGCGGATGCGAGTTCGTGTAACAACCTTACAATGATAGTCATCCCGAAAGTCCGAGCAAGCTCGCGTAAACGGCGCATAAACGTTGTCATCATGGCATGTCCTTGGGAAGACACTGCACTCAGGGACGGTAACAGAAGTGGGGTTATGGAGTCAAGGACTATCCATTGGACTGTTGGACCAACAGTCCTAGAGCTCTGCGATACATAGCATAGTTCAGGAACGAACGCAAAAAGAGATGGAGGCATACCGAAAGCAAAATGCGCAGTGCTTCGAGGACATCGTGTACTGCCTCAATGTTGAAACCCAAGGATACCTGCAACCTCTCTAGCACTTTATCAGAGACCTGGCGGTCCTTCGTTAGATTCTCGCCACGAGGTCGACGATAAATTTACTGCTACATCAAATTGTCGAACTAGCTGAGCAGTCTTCTCTGCAGAGAAGTCACCGGATGTATCGATCCATAATGCACAAGAATCTACATCAGCAAGAAGACGCTGGATCACGATTTGTAGTGCAAGTGCCTGCCATTTTCATTGTAAATTGTTATTCGAAAATATACTTCAACTGATCTGACCGTTTTACCTGACCCTTTAGCTCCAGATATTTCAAAGACTCGAGAGTCACCGAAGCCACTAACAAGTTCATCTAGCTCCTTCACACCACAGCTGGCTTGAGGATGTTTCTCATATATCCGTCCTGTACTAGCAAGAATCTCGTCTCCCCGATGCCCGGGGACCGATGCCTTTTCTGCTACTAATTCGGCGAACTTTTCCAGGTCTGAAAGTGTTACAGTGCCGAGCGGTAATTTCTTGATAATGTCCAAGCTAGAACCAAAGAAGAGAAAATCGGTGTCCGTTCGGATGCCACACGAATGGTTGAGTGCTGCTACTAGTTCCGCAGGGATTGAAGGAATTATTGATTCTAAGCGCATGACGACAATTTAAGAGACACGAGTTGGTGTGATAGCAAAGAACATGGCAGATCAGATACAAGCTGAAGACATCGTGGTTCCTTCAAGTATTGTGGTACCGGTAACAACAGCGCTGCTTATGTATACAGCTAACATTCTTGATCACATCTTGCTTTCGTTTCACATCCTGCCTTTCTAGGTTATTTCACAAACTGTGACCTTCAACCGGCGCACCATCCAAGCTAGTCGTGCGGACGACATCAACTGATGGCTGAGCCTCCCCAGACCGATGTATCTCGACCTTCGGCATTACCTACAGCCAAGTTGCTTCAGCGCCCTACTTTCAATCAAGCTCTCGTCGATCAGAACTCGGATGAGTACCTTGATACTATTGAGGAAGAATGGAACAAGAAACTAGACGCCGAGGTAGAAATATTGGTTGATGGTATGGTCGATATTGTTAGTCTGGCATCGGTAAGTGTTATACGTACCTTCTCGAACCGTACCTCAACCTCTGTCAGATCGGAGACAAGGACAAGTTTCGAATCGCCCAAGAGTCATTTCAAGCCGAATCTCGCGCCGAGTCTATGGTATGAAATCAACTCCGTAAACTACAAGTTGTTCATTATTGAAACCATCCAGGTTCGTGCAGCTAATTCGCTGTTATCTATAACACATTCCTTGAAGTTACTACTTCTCTTGTCCGACGAGGCTCAAATCGCCCACCGTCGGGATGCAGAGCTTAAGCACGTACAACAGGAAAAGAATGAAGCTCGCCAAAAAGTTGCTGAGCTTCTCAATGGGTTGATGAATTCAAAAGACGATCTGTCGCAATGAGACGTCATTCCTCTCATCAAATTAACCCCAGCCTTTTCTCATAATCCTGAGGGAAAGTACAGATCAGATATAAAGCTCATATCTTACCGCGGAGGTAATATCCTCCCGGCGACTCCACACTGTGTACATGGGCCCAATTCTGGTATTCACATCTTCCAGAATGTATCCCTTCGCATTCAATTGTCATAGTGCAAGTAGCACTTCCCGGCGCTCGATCTGGCTGAAAAAATGCTTTCCTAGATAACCGCATGAACACTACTGTTGCTTGTATCGGGCAGTTTCTCGAGTCTCCAGCCTGGCAGCACATCACCATGTAACTTGCCCGAATGCATACATGTAGTTACTCTGATGTGAATGTTACATTTTCATTCCCACTACGTTCTCCTCACTCACAGGCTAATTCACTCTTAAATACTCGCTTGTTGGGACCTTGCACGACACACGTAGCGGTGCAACGAGGTCATTGATTTGCCAACGCACTCTCACCACAGCCCTTTGAAAGCTACGGGTGACCATGCATTCGGTTGTTTTCCTGTCACTGCAGATATTCAGGAACGCCCATCCTACCAGCCCATGCATGCATGATTATTGATCGGTCTCATAACCATTTAATATTTCCATTGCGAATGACGATGGGGGCATGATAAAGATCAATAGTAATAGTTAAACTGTCTGTGTTATAGTATGAACAAACACGCGTCCCGCGCAATTTTAATTTTTTAGTCCTGTGCGATTTTCTGTCGCATCGCTTTCATTTTCTCATTTCCAGTTACAAACGTGATACGAGTGAGGTGTACAAGAATAAGTTGTACTTGTGAAAGTCGTAAGTAAAAAATCAATATTCGGGGCACTACGCATCCAAAAATATTTTTGAGAAATACTTTTTCATGCCTTCTGCACCTTGAACAATCGCCCCAATCACGCCGTCCGGCCGTATGACAAACACCTTCGTCTGGCTAGCTTCCACGAGGTAAGCCGAATAAGAATAGCCCTCACGATCAACAAGAACATGGTCAGCAGGAGATGCGACAGGCGTCACTGATGCTGATGATGGCACAACGACTGCCGATCGTACGACACTTTTGTCGTATGCCTCCAGTGCACCCAAGATCGGGATAGCACCAGCGAGACTCGGCGCAAATACAAGCACTGTGTGGTGCCAGGGTCTGTACAGACCAAAAAGCGTCGTCACGTCAGGCACTGCACTCCCCACCTGCAGCATATTGGGTGCATCAGGAGCCCTGTCCCCAGCCTCCAGACACTCCTCGTCAAGCACCCCATATGCGTTGATAGGCTTCCTCTCGACTGAATTCACAAATTCATCGAGTACGATGGTGCTGAATCGGTAGTTAATGCCGAGCATGAAAAGGACAGGACTCCGTCCTAATGTCGGGTCTCCAGACGACGTTGCCTTGTCGAGAATTGATGTGGTCACCCCGAGCATCTCAGAGATCACAGGCAGACGCTCAGCGCTATATGTCTCGAGAAGGGATTTGTCGGCGAACCCTTTCTGGACGAGCGCAAGTTTCCATCCTAGATTGAACTGGTGTAGGGCTCGATCAGTTGTAGTACACATGTCAGATCTACCTGACTCACTGCATCTTGTACACCCGAATTGAGTCCCTGTTCATAGTAAAATAAGCAGGTATTAGCAACAACTGGATCAACCATACCTGACCACCTGTTGGACTGTGAATACTGAATATATGTATATGTTAGCAGCAGTATGCGAGGAAGGTATTCAAAGATAAACATACTGGGCGGCATCTACGACAACATGCATTAGCACAACCACACACATCGTAAACAGAGCCACATACCGCCTGCAACGAACACTCGACCTTCACCAAATTTATTCACCATCCGGATATTGGCCCTGGAACAAACCGATAAACTTGTACCAACGCATACAGAAACACTAAACTCACCGGAAGTCGCTCATCCATGCAACTTTGCTGAATGTAATCTCCGTTGGTATTATCGACGCAATGGTCTCGAAGACAAGCTCTTCACTCTCAGCGATCTTCGTCATGTCTAGTTCGTGGCCGTAGAGGAAAAATTGCCAGCCGTCCTCGCCGACTTCGTCTGTTGGACGCAATGAGAGGCTGCATATCGTCAATATACAGCCTCAAGAGCAGAAACTGAACATACCCTCGTTCATTAAAGTTTCCAAATCGGTGCCAATGCTTCAAGAATGCATTAGAGCAGCTTTCTATATAATGTGGAAAACGGACACACCACTCTATCGAGGTCAACCCCCGTCAAACAGACATCTCCTGTCACCATTCGAACATCATCTCTGGTCTCACCCAAAAATGTGAGCCCAAGTTGTTTGCGCACGACGCCTGCAAAGCCACCTTCGGTCTCGTTCGTCTCGACGGATTTGACTGCATCTCACCTTTAGCACCATCAGCGCCGATGATCCACTTGGTATCAAAAGTCTCTGTTATGCCGTTCTTTGTTAGAGTAGCGGTGACACCCTCATCAGACTGCTCGAACGAGCGCAGTTCGGTGCCCATCTCGACAGAACAAGAAAACTTCTCTAGGTGGCGTCGCAGAATCACGTCTAGGAGCTGTTGACCCATCAATTTTGGGGTATGCTGAAAAAAGCCGAATCAGCAGGAAGGTTTGATTAGGCGATGGTGATGCGCACGAATGGTATTGCTGGGGTATCTTTCATAGGCGGGACCATCGATGAGACTCTCAGAGGTTCTAACGTCCCAGGCTTGTAGGAACGGAGAGGAGGGGCTGTTCTCCCCAAACTATTAACTTCTTTAACGTCTAGGAAGTTATAGAGTTCGAGGGAGCGCGGCTACATAGTGAATGTATTCAATGAGGCTGCGGTGATGTGATGAGTGGATGTGTGACAAACCCATATTCCAGCGCCACGCTGTCCGATGCGATGGTGAGGGTCTTTATCGATGATGCGAACTGAGATGCCGTTTTGGAGGAGCGTCAACGCTGCCACCAGACCCACTGGACCAGCACCTACCTAAGAAATGATTCCGAGTCAGCTGACGTAATACAAACATGTGTCATAGGTCGTCACTTACGATTAGCACGGGAGCCGGCTGAACAGAATTCATGATATTAAAAAAATTGGAGCGTTCAAAGTGATGCTTTGTGTTGGTTCCGATTCCAAAGTAGCATCAGGTCCTTATAACATATGCTGATGAGAACGGGAGTTACGTGGTATTCAGCTGTGTACTTACAAACGACTTCTGCTTGCTGACTGCGCATCATCGGATATGAATGACTACTGGCAGATAGGTTACATGACACTGCGTATTTTCATCGCATTAGACGTTTGTCATATCCGAATGGCTTAATAAGCGAAATGTACTAATCAGTAAATTAGTACAACGCTGTACATTGCAGCAAGCTCTACAGCTTGGTCCCAGTAATACTTTGCGCTGTGGATCTCTGTACAGACACCCACCACACAGTAATTACGAAATTCTACCTGAATTGCAAATTTTTTCACTGTCCATCGATGTACACTGTACAGTGCATCCAGAGAATCGGAGCTGTGAAAACATTGCTTGCTGTAATACTGCTTACAATGTCTGACTATCAACGTACGTACTCATCACATACATGCCTCAGACACGTTTTCCCTTTGATTCTCCGTCTTAATCAGCGTGTTACACAATACCTCTCACCCAATGTGAAGTCTTCGTTCTCATCAGTCGCCCCTCGTCAGATCTTGACACTGGACAGATTTTAAAACAAAAAATATATTGAATCACATGATCACGACAGAACGATCGCGAATACAATGATATTAATAGTAGCGCTCGCCAGCAGCTGGGGATCTACCTCAGTGAGCACGGCGCGCAGAGTCGCTGCAGACTGGCGTAGAACTGATTTGTGATTCATGTGACAGGTGAATAGGTGCATACCAATAAAGTTCGGAACAAACATTGGTCGGACTTCAAAATAAGTTGCGGCAAATCGTCCACCATAATAGGTGCCTGAACGTTTGTCTTCCCAGTCGGGGACCGTCAATACCGAGATGGAATCAAGTCGTTGCCACCAACGACAAGAAACACGAAACAAAACAGAACCACGTTCTACCATATATACATGGTGCCGACTCATTTGTCAGCTCTTCCGAGTCGTTGATGAGTGCCAGTGAGTTTGGCGATTTCGGCCTCACCAACGCCAGTTACTAGCTGCCAAGCATTAAATTCAAACATCTATATCATTGCTCGAGCAGTATGAAAACTCGTCCAAGACTGCAAATACAACTGTACTGAAGGGCTCCGAACTAGATATTGCATCATCAACCATAATGCCAAAGCGAAAGGAGGAAAAAATAATTACTGTCTCGACGTGCCACTCATGCTGCCGGCTCAATTTCTAGATAGCTCTGAAACTATTAGGCAGACCTTAGTATCTCCACCCTAAGGCGCGCAGGTGAGTCATCATTGTGGTCGAATCCTGGTTGCAAAGCGATCTGCTCATACTTACGTTGGCTTCATCAACGCTACAAGTCAATGCCACGTTGCAGCAATCCTTACTTGTATTACAAGTGTAAGGCTCCGGCTGCGAGTTTTCGTAGGGTGTGGGACCTATTTAAAATATAAGTGCGCTGAATAGTTGGATGGATCATTAGCGATAGTTATGCGATAAGGAGAGTGATAATTCTGTGATGATAAACGATAGATATTGACGATACTGATAATAACGAGCGCGATACGGGAACGAGACTGGACTGAGACTGATCTGATTGCCTGTAGAAACGAGTGTACATGAGCTACTTTTATACTGCGAACTGCTAAGGGTCCTCGGGTATGGAAAGGCCGAACGATTAGGTGAAAACAGTGGCATTGAGCCTAACAGGGTAGAGTAGAGAGAGGAAAGAGAGTACGAAAATCGAGTAAGTGGCGATATGTAGGGGTGGTATTTGACAGAGTTAACGAGACTTTTGCTTGTTTTTGACAGATTCCAGACGACCAAGTGGCGAGAGGGTGACGGAGAGGGCCTAAGGGCCAATATCCGAGGAAAGGATGACGGCGAACGACGACGGAGTTGAGCTGAGGCGAAAGCGTTAGTTCGGCTATTTCCGGCCGCAGACGATTGGTAATCACTACACAAGGATCTCCCATGGACGCACATGCACTGACAAACATCTATGAGATGCTGTCAAAGCAACAGCAACGGAGAGGATGGTCGAATGATATCTCTGAGGATGGGGGATTACTGTAGGACGACGATCAGCTTTTGTATCCTGCATATACTCATGAGCACGATCAAGTTGGTTTAATGATTGATTTCGCGAGGTGACAGAATTTTGGCAGAATCTATATTCCCAGCAGGCATCAACAATTCTCTTCTTCGTAGCCACAGAAGGTTCGCTTCAACCCTCAGTCTCTCATCCTGAATTCTGAATTCTACTCATTAGTACTTCATTATTTGAACCGCCAGTGACCCTGCCAGCGCAGTGACAAAGTTGAGAAGTTGATGCTTATTTCTCTCTCTCTCACTCTACCCTCGCAAAGGTGGGAGCCTATTGCAGCACCTTTTGTCAGCTCTTCTGCGTCAATAATTGATGGTATTATCATTGCACGGTGATAGCACCCACTCGCTTAGTGCCGCAGCAATGAGTTTGGTGATTTCACGCCAGTTACGGACTGCCAAGCATTAAATTCAAACATCTACACCATTGCTCGAGCAGTATGAAAACTCGTCGAAGACTCCAAATACAACTGTACTGATGGGCTCCGAACTAGATATTGTACCATCAACCATAATCCCAAAGCGAAAGCAGAAAAAATAATTACCAACTTGACGTGCCACACTGGCTGCCGGCTCAATTTCTGATAAAATTGGATGCAGATCTGATTTTCATGCTGAGACGCGCAGGTGAGTCATCATTGTGGTTGAATCCTGGTTATACAGTGATCTGCCCATACCACGTCAGTGCCACAAACCAAGCCCGCGGCGGCGCAACAACTATGAGCTGCATCGCAAGGATCTCCTATGGACACACACGCACTGACAAGCATAGATGCTGTCAAAGCAACAGCAACGGCGAGGATGGATACACGCATTTTCTGTGCAAGGCGATACATAATCTTCTGAGGAGGATATCTCTGAGGGTGGGGAAACACTGTAAGACGACGAGCAGCTTTTATATCCTGCATATACTCAGGGACACGATCAAGTTGATTGATTTTTCGAAATTGTCATTACTGTGGAGTGGTAGGATTCGGCAGAACCTGCGCTGGCAGCAGTCATAATTGGCGATTCTCTTCTTTGTAGCCATGGAAAGTTCGCTTGACCCCCTGGTCCGTCTCATCCTGAATCTTGATCTCTCACTCATTACTTCATCATTTGAACCTGCAGCCGCAGCAACAAAGTTGAGAAATTGATGCTCGATATCTCATGCTCTCAATCACTCTACCCTCGCAAAGGCAGGAGCCTATTACAGCACCTGGGTGCTGGGGATAAACCTAAGTATCAAAAGAAAGTGCTCGATATCAGTGGATGATACCCTATCGAAAGAATCTAATGTCGATGCAATGCGTGCACGATGCTCAAATTGAAATGATGCGTGTTACTCTGCCACAGGACACCAAAATTTAGACCTGGGCTATTCACGAACATGAGAAACCGCGGAATCTTCAAATGATGCGCTGGGGCGGTCAGATTTTCTGTATTAAATTGACCGTCAATAAACATGAGTCCACTACCCGTTGTGCCTTCGGCACAGGAAGTCAAAAAGGAGTGCTTCGCACTCCTTTTTGGCTCCCTGGCCTAAGGCCACATCCTAATAATTTTGTTTTGCCCTCGGCACAGGGAGCCAAAGGGAGAGTGAAGGCAAAAGTGAAGGCAAAAAGGAGTGCAAAGGAGTGGAAAGCAAAAAAGGAGGGCAAGCCAAAAAGGAGTGTGAAGCACTTCTTTTTGGCTTTGGCCTCCTTTTTTGCTTTCCACTCCTTTGCACTCCTTTTTGCCTTCACTTTTGCCTTCACTCTCCCTTTTGGCTCCCTGGCCTCGGCTCCATCCTAATAATTTCATTTTCCCCCAACTTCAGACAACCTGTGGCAGATGACAACCCATAATTTGGTTTTACCCCAGCTTCAGACAACCCGTGGCAAATTTTAACCTGTGTGGCGCTGCACATGACAAAACCATGCAATCATACAATGGGACAACAGTGTATTGAATTGGCACTCGAAGAAACCCACACAATATTTCTAAATAAAGGTTTATCTGAGCTAAGCGTTCCCATGTGGCCTTTAGCGATGCAAGCAAAAGCCATGTGAGCTAGCAAGCACATTCCCACCTTTCCCCCCTTACTTTATAGATGAGTCCACCACCCGTTGTGCCTTCGGCACAGGAAGCAAAAGGAATGCGAAGCACTCCTTTTGCTCCCTGGCTAAGGCTTCATCCTAATAATTCTGTTTGCCCAAGGCACAGGAAGGCAAAAAGAGTGCTTCGCACTCTTTTTGCCTTCCTGGCCTTGGCTTCATCCTAATAATTATCTTTAATAATGATAATAGGTCTTGAAATAAATTATGACTTTGACCAATATTTTGAGAGAAGTAAAAGTACAACATCACCATCTTTGTGAGTTTATTGCCCATCTCATCCTCATGTCATTGCATTTGATTTTGATTTTTTGAAATTATTTACTGCAAACTATTAACTTGAATAAATCTTTTGTGTCAAGTTTTAATAGGGGGCAACAGTATTAAGTTGTCACACAAGAAAATCATGCAAGTGTCCCATCTCCCGTCTCCCATCTCCCATCTCCTATTACTGGTCTCCTGTCTCTCATTTCCTCTTACCAGTCTGCTGTCTCCCATCTTGTGTCTCCCATCTCCCCCATCTCCCCCATCTCCTGTCTCCTGTCTCCTGTCTCCTCTCCCATCTCCTGTCTCCCGATTTCCCATCTCCCATCTTGTGTCTCTCATCTCCTGTCTCCCATCTCCAATCTCCTGTCTCTGCATCTTGTGTCTTGTGTCTCCCATCTCCTGTCTCCTGTCTCCCCTGTCTCCTGTCTTGTGTCTCCTGTCTCCTGTCTCCTGTCTCCTGTCTCCTGTCTCCCGTCTCCCGTCTCCCGTCTCCCATCTCCCGTCTCCCGTCTCCCGTCTCCCGTCTCCCGTCTCCCGTCTCCTGTCTCCCGTCTCCCGTCTCCTGTCTCCCGTCTCCCGTCTCCCGTCTCCCGTCTCCCGTCTCCCGTCTCCCGTCTCCCGTCTCCCGTCTCCCGTCTCCCATCTCCCGTCTCCCGTCTCCCGTCTCCCGTCTCCCGTCTCCCGTCTCCCGTCTCCCGTCTCCCGTCTCCCGTCTCCCATCTCCCGTCTCCCATCTCCCGTCTCCCATCTCCCATCTCCCATCTCCCATGCCTTCATTCTCTCCTCCCCATGCTCTCCTGTCCCCCCATCTCTGCATCCTAATGACCATAGCAGCTTTTTAAACAAATAACATGATTTTTCAAATGACAAAGTTCAGATTCTTTGATAGCCAATATCTAACAGCAATTTATCAGATGATTTTTCCTGAGGGTGGGGGAGGACACTTCCAGCCTGCTGGCAACTTCCAACCTGATATTGGTGCCTGATGGAGTAGCTTGTCATAATTATTGACAACTTGACCATGCCTTTTGATGGCACCACCACTCCTTCCAGCCCCTGATGAGTTCCTTCTGTTTTTACCTATCAGCCATCTTCTGCAATTGCACTCATTTTTTGCTTGCCCTCCTTTTTTGCTTTCCACTCCTTTGCACTCCTTTTTGCCTTCACTTTTGCCTTCACTCTCCCTTTTGGCTCCCTGGCCTCGGCTCCATCCTAATAATTTCATTTTCCCCCAGCTTCAGACAACCTGTGGCAAATGACAACCCATAATTTGTTTTTACCCCAGCTTCAGACAACCCGTGGCAAATTTCAACCCATGTGGCGCTGCATGTGACAAATCCACGCAATCACACAATGGGACAACTGTGTCGGCACTTGAAAAAAACCACGCGAGAAATTTCCATACTGAGCTAAGCAAAATAAGCATGAAAACATGGCATTTAGCAACATACGCGAAAGCCACATGAGCTAGCGAACACCTTCCCACCTTTCCCCCCTTACTTTATAGATCTGCCAGAGGTCAGATGTCAAGTACTAAGGCAAGAACATTGTTTGGGCACCAGATCAATGGTAATTTCTGGAAATTGTGCTTTGTCCAGAACTGAAAAATCACACTGTCAAGATAAGGGATAGAAATGTAACAAGATATACTTGCTTTTTGCATTGGTATCCATCTTGGAAGGTATGTCTCTACCATGAAAGTGCACTGCTTATCTTCAAACATGTGAATGCCCAAGAAGTGGACATTGATTCCTGGCTTGTCACTTACACAGGCTGTCAATACTGATGAAATTAAGTCATGGCCAGCGACAAGCAACACTGATGCAGAGACAAAACAAAATGAGCCACATTCTGGATTGCAGGATGATGATCATCATCAGCAAACTGCCAATTTTGTCACAGGTCTCACACTGATAACAGGCCTCACAAGGTTTCACAGGGTTTCACAAGCAAATCAATATTTGGCGATAATTTGGTACAAGGCTACATGTCATATACCATACTTCTAATCTCAGATCCGATCATATCCGTCCAGATCCGATCGTTTCCATATCCGTCCGGTCCACAGATCCTGTCCGGACCACCCATCTGAATGTACTCACTTCTCGCACCTTAACTCCCTTGTGTACATCTGTGTCTATCTCCTTTCGTCATTTCTCCTACTACCGGTACTCCGGCTGTTTATATTTCTGTCCTGTGTTACTGATCCGTTTCCTGTGTTCATTTCCGATTCATGCTTACTGATCCACTGTGCATTAACTAATAGACTTCCGTTACACTTCGTACATAGCCCTCGGTCCCGGACTTGCTGATTATCCGTCTTAGATACTTACAGTATATAAACCACTTGTAGATCTCCGTAGAACCTTAGTTCGAATATCATCTTAGATTCTACTCATTCTGCCTCTTCCGGACTTAAGCCACTTTCCGCTTTAAGTCACCTTCCGAGACTTAGGATTGATTCCTATAGTCTATATCTCCGACTCTATCTTTGGATAGTCCATCTCCGTTAGTTTCTAGTTAGGAACTCGTTCCGAAACTAGCCTTAATCTCTGTCCTCTCCTTATGTTCCGAATAACCTGCGGACGTATCATATCCGACACCTTCGGACACCCAGATCCATCACGCAACTCCTTCCAGGTCTTCGGACGAATAACTCCTCCCTGAAATAAGGGGCATTACTCGAGAAAGGGGCACAGTGTATGAACTGAGGCCAAAGCCCTTCGGATCTCTCTACCCTTGAGTACAGTCTTAACACTACAAGAGCAAACAAGGCCACAAGTGCTACAGATTGTACAGGCAATACAAGCGCTACAGATCATACAGGCTATACAAGCACGTATTGACATTTAATAAACATTATAAACAGTATATATTCAAGTCTCAGATTTGACCATTGAGTTAGCTATAGAGTTCTCAGTACATACATACTCAGAAAAAAACTAGTGCACCATATGTACTTGCATTGCCAACCCTGACTCCACTACCAGTGGTAGAGCTAATAAATGTTGCAACACCATTTCTCTTCTGTTCAATGTGCATGCATCCCACATCAAGGTCAGCTGTCAACAAACACATGTTTGCAGCTTCTATGTGATGGCAACAGAGGCCAATAAGTAGCATATGGTGCTCCAGAATGCTATCTGCTAACTTTTTTTGGGCTTGACAAACTCTGTGTTTTGCTTTGGCTGCCTCAAGTGCAAGGTCAGAGTGGTTGTCTTTATCCACTTAGTTAAACAGTTGGAAGTTGAAGTCCTTGGTGCAACGAATAAGAACAATTGAGGTCAGAACATACAGTGGCTCAAAAAAGTGTCTCAATGTTTGTGGATTTTCATGTAATTGCTTTACTATGAGTCAGTGGGAATATAACTAAGCTATAGGGAGGTGTCAAAAAGCCCTGCTTCTTGGCTTCATTATTAGTCCCTGTGGCGTGGGAATCCGCTCACACCGTGTGAATATATGGTCATTTTAATTTGGTGGCTCATTGAGACACTTTTTCAACTTTCAGTTTGACCAACATAATTTATATAATTCTGATACTTTGTGTGACATCCTTTTGTTCTAATCACTTATTTAAATATATTCTCTATCAATTTCTGATATTTCTCCTCAGCTATCTTGCTCCACCCTGTTACAGCTTTGTCCTATAGCTGAAATAGCCTCTATGGTGAATTTTAATAGGTTGTGTGCAATTTCTTGAGTAAGTACCAGAGATATTTGGTAGGTTTGATATCTAGAGACTGTAATTGTTACAAGAACACCTTCTTGCGCCCCTACTATCATTTTTCCTCCTATGCATCGCCATCTACTCTCATCCCAATGAGGCCTCCATCCTTGTTCTCTGCTACCTCGTCTGGCTTGCCATTGTCACTCCATACCTCGCCTATGCTTGCCTCCTCCATCGTCGCTAACTGCGCACCCTTCTGGTACCCCTCACGCTCATGCGCACTCTTCGTGCTCCTTGTGCTCCTTGTGCTCCTTGCATCTCAAATGCCTCTGTCGCATTCGACATCTCCCTCTGCGCTTCAACATGCGCTACCCCTTGGTTCATACAAACAGCCCTTTGGCTCAAGGACTATGTCTGGTGTCATATTTCCTTTTATCTTTTCCTTTGCATTTACCTATGACTTGTGCATCGCCTCATTGGCTCATACCTTTTATACCTTCAGCTCTGCACCTATGACTCCCTTTCGCACATGTGTGCATTCATTGGTTCATACGCCTCTGACTCACCTGTGAGCATGCGTCCTCCTATTGGCTATCTGACTTCATACTTAATCTAGTGATACTTATGTTACAGTCGTACGTGCCCCTATTCATTCTCTTCTTGTCTCCTTTACTTGTATATTACATAACGTGACTCTGACTCATATGCTCAACGCATCTGTACTATAGTTGCCTTCCTTCTTTGGATACACACTTACATTCTCACGACTCTCTTGATCCGTGCGCACATATTGACCTATTTAAGCACATTGTATTACGCTTGTATACCTTACTTTAATCTTACTGGGTTTTACCTGGAACATCCTTCACTTAGGTCTCCAACCTAAGTCGTCTTGAATCGTCTCTAAGTCTAAGCACTCCTTAGCCTTAGTCTCTATTCTCGTAGAACCTCTTAGACTTGTCTCTGAGGCAGAACCCTTGATAGTACTCGGAACGCGTTCCTTGTACTTTCACCTTGTCCTCTTCTGGACATTGTAGAACTTCCCAGCAGACCGACTGTGTCTTTTCACTGTCACTGGTGACACCATCCCAGTTCATAACAACTTACGTATTTGCGCTCTGCTCCAATCTTACATATAAATACATGCAGATAGCCTTTGTACTTCTTTAACTTGAATCTACTTGATCTTCGACCCTGAACTTCCTTTCAATAAGCTTCAATAAGGCTTATTGTCTATACTTCGACTTCTTAGAAGCTCATCGCTTCTAAGTCTATTCATCATCATAGAACCTGTCGCTGAAGTGTGGTTGTGAGACAGTGCATTGTGCCCACCTCCAATCTGACGCAACTAGTGCACTCCGTGCTAGGCAAGCGATACACACGGGCCGCTGCTCTTTACAGAGTGCCTGTCGCAGACACCACTCAAGTTTTTTAGTGCCTGACTAGGTCGCTAACAGTAATGGTCATTATAGAACACTAATATTGTGGTCTTTAGGTCATTGGTGGCCAACTTAGAAGTATTCTTAGGGTCATTATTACATTGAAAGATAGTGTCTTCTCTATTAATCCATGACTCCTACATGCTTTTTAGCAGACACCTGTCTAAAATAGAAATAGAAAATTCTGTCTTGATTATCCCATCCATTTTACAGAAAAATTCCATCCCACATTGCCTCATACCATCAAGTTTCATCCTTCAAAGTTAAGTCTTTGTTTAACTTCTCTTACTTCCAGTAGATCCCCTGCTTTTTTTTACAAATTTTTCAGGATATATGACCCCTTCCAATGTATTTTAGTTTCATCTGACCAAATAACCTATCTCCAGTCCTCAATAGTCCAGTACTGATGCTTTGAGAGCCTGGACAGCTATGTTTATTCCCCAGTTTGTTTCTCAGTTTATTTTGTTCATAACAATATGTACAAACAACTGTGACAAGGTCAGCATATCACGCACTAACATCAAGGCTGAAATGCCTCCAGCTAATGGAATTCAGCAGTTCTATATGTTGCGGATGGCAGCTACAATGATTGCTCAACTTATTATGGGTCTCATAATCACCTATATGACTCCTTTCCTTGAAAAACAGCCCTACCATACATCAGTACTCACTGGACATGCATGGGTGCAAGAACTTATTAATGGACACTCTGACCAGATCAAAACTGAGCTCAGAATGAGGAAACATGTCTTCCATGCACTTGTACATGAGCTTTGGACCTGTGGGCTATGTGACTCAAAATATATTCTGCTTGATGAACAAGTCGCTATATTTCTCTATACTTGTGTGACAGGGCTTTCAAGCCGTCATGTTGCAGAACATTTTCAGCACTCCCACACAACCACACAGAAGTACATCCATACTATTGCAAGATATTCATTGTCTCACATGCCACATCAGATATTTCAAGAAAGTCCTGCTTGCTCTGTCTTTGGCTCCCTTCTACAATAAATTTGTCTATCTACCGCTGGAGGATGCATCTATTCCACTAGAAATATCTGGGAACCCGAAATTTTTTCCACACTTTGAAGGGGCACTTGGAGCCATGGATGGTACACACATCACATGTTGTCCATCTGCAGCAGAAAGGCAGCTGTCTCAAAACCGAAAAGGTTTTCTCAGCCAAAACTGTCTTGCATGCTGTTCATTTGATCTTTGGTTCCAGTATGTGCTCAGCAGTTGGGATGGATCAACCTCGGACTCAACTCTATATAATAATGCCCGTCTCACTGATCTATACATTCCACAGGGAAGATACTATCTTGCGGATGCTGGGTTCAGAATATGCTACTCACTTCTCATCCCATACCAAAGTGTTTGGTACCATTTGGCTGAGTGGGGTTGAGCTGCAGTTTGGTGAGTGATATTTCACTCAAACTATTCATTTTCTCATGGATGACAGGCCACAAAATTCAAAAGAGATATACAACCTTCAGCATGCTCAGGCTCAAAACATGATTGAGTGAATATTTGGTGTTCTCAAGCAGCAGTTTGTGATACTCATACATCCACCAGAATATAGCATGTCGACGCAAGCCTGAATTCCCCCAGCACTTTGTGCCATTCACAACTTCATCCAAATTTTTGATCCAAAGGAAATAGAAGAATTTGCGGTTGAGGATCTCATTGACCTTGATCCAGGCGAGTCAAGGGGTGATCTTGCTGAAGGACCAGCAGGCCATACTGAAAGGAACAAGGCAGCAGAGGAAAGAGATCGTATTGCAGATGCTATGTGGAGGGACTATCATAGAGTGTGTCGCACTCGTCAGGACATGACAGGATGAGTACATGATGCCTATACTACTTAGATATTTTACTTGTTGATATATTTGATCTTGCGGTCAACAAAAGACCTCCTTGGCCCTTCTTCAGACATGACCATATACAGATCAGCAGCGCTAATGTCCACCTGAAAAGCTTCAATAAGTGCAGCCATGCTATTATTGTCAAGATGTGTTTCTAGAAGTTGAGCACACTGCATTGCTGCCTGCTTGTGCTGAGGTGATAAGGCAATTGCTGATTTTTCTGATTGTGTTGCTACACAAAAGACATCAGTGAACTCTGAAAAATGATCACTTATTAGATAGAGTGCAGGGGCTGATCTGCTGGTATGCTGACATTTAAATTGTGAACCTGAAGGACAAGACCTAGAAGGGGGAAGAGCTGGATTCAAAGACGCAGCTGCGGATTTTTATTTTGAAGAAGGGGGAGGAGGAGTCACCTCCCAAGGGATGATATCATCATCATCATCATCATCATCATCATCATCATCATCATTATCCAGCCCAGTTGAGTCTCTCTCCACAATCCTCTCAACGTCCCGTTCAACCACCAAGTCCAAGTCTCCCATGACAGGCTCATTCTCAACACCACCCACTGGACCTTCATCACTGATGCCACGAGAATCTTGTTGTGGGTTGAAGGTTTTCTTTCCTGCGTGAAAACCATTGGTACCATGGGAGATCTGCATACGCAAAATATTGTCCATCTCATCAAAGTGTTTCCAGCCTTTGTTGTGAAAGGGCTTTGTATCAGGATGTGCATTTGCAAATGCAGTCCAGCGTGTGGCATCAGCTGGGCCAATATCTGCACCAAGTTCCTTGTCCCACAAAAAGCCCAATTGTGATTTGATCTCAATGATAGTGGCATGCTTTTTCTTACACTGCAGTAGTCAGACTTAATCAATTTGGAAAATAATGATGCACGTACCATGATCCATTTGTTCTTCCATGACTGCCAGTCCCTTTTGATTCCAGCTACATGGTCCTCCTTTGGAATGCCATCCGGGGCTCCAACAAATGAGCCACTGCAGCGGTAAAGGTTGCCTGTTTGAAGTTGTTACCATCTCCACCTTCAGTGCGATGAAGTGTGAGATATCGAATAAGGTGGGAGGTCTCTTCATCAGTCCAGTGAGTAGTAGCTGAGCCTGCACTAGTAGTGTATGCAGATGCTGTACTTTTCTGTTTTGCCATGACTTGGCTGCTGTATCATACTATGGATGCTGATTGAGTCACATGTGAGTCACAGCTTGTCACTTGTTGCCATGCCACAATAGAAATAAACTGGGAAATAAACTGAGAAATAAATGTAGCTGTCTAGGCTCTAAAGCAAAAGTTTGTCTAGTCTTTCTATGAGTTAGAGATAGGAGTGAGTTTTATGCTTCATTACAGCTTTAAGATTGGACACCTTGAGGGAATCACTGACTGTCTGAGCTGAGACAGTAGTAGAAATTATTTAATTGATTATTTTTATAGACTTACTAGCATCAATAGCCTGCTTAGTTAAAATATGATGAATAGGTGTCATATACCATACATCTGATCTCAGATCCAATTGATCCTGCTTCCATCCGGTCCACAAATCCTATCCGGACCACCCATCTGAAAGTTTCTACTTCCTGCACTCTAACTCCATTGTGGACATCTGCGTCTACCTCCTTTCAGCAATCCTCCTGTTTTCGGTATCCTGGCTATGTACATATCTCCGAGTTCATAGCCTTATGTTCTGTTGTACTTACTAATGTGTTTCTGCATGTTTCAGATATAGCCTTCAGACTATGCTTACTTACCTTCTGGCATGCTACCTACAGTATATAACCTTGTAGTACAACTCCTGCAGACTTCAGTCTGATCATTGCTTTCCTACTTCTGTATATTCCTTTGACTTCTGTATCTTGTTACCATGTCTATATAAATCTGTTTCTGTTCTCGCACTTGGGCTCTGGCCCTTGTAAGCTTCTGACTCAGACCTATGGAATCATTTCCTAAGCCGGAGCCTTGATCCTTTGTCCTATATCCTTTTTGGACTTCATCCATTTCCTGTCACTCATCTGTTTCACCTCTGACTCTACCTTTGGTAGTCTTATCCTGTCTGTTTCTATTCTGGACCTTGTCCAGAGTAGTCTATACTCATCCTTCTATAATATCCGGACCTACTCCTCTATAGTAGTTCAATACCTCCCCTAAGATCCATAGAGCTATGCTTGTCTGATCATCCAATCATTCACCCCTCCGCTCTTCTGCTCTTCTGCTCTTCTGCTCTTCTGCTCTTCTGCTCTTCTGCTCTTCTGCTCTTCTGCTCTTCTGCTCTTCTGCTCTTCCACACCTCCGAGCTCCAGACCTTCGGACCTCTGGTCCTCCAGACCTATCCTACCCTAACCTCCAACATCTATGGATCATCTTTCCCTCAGGAGCTCTGCTCCTATCCTGCCCTGGACTTTGTCCAGGAGTCCATCCTTCATCCATTCTACTTGGAACTTGTTCCAGTAGTCTTACCATTACTCCCTACCATCTGGAAATAGTTCCGGCATGTTCCTGCGCTCATCCGGAAGTCCTTTGGAGCTCTATCAAGCTATCCTGTCCTACAGAGTTCATCCAGACTCCGTCCGGACTTCACTATAACTCCCCCTTGGACTTCATCTGAAATTAAGGGCACATACTCAGGTAAGGGGCACAGCGTACAAGTGGAGGCCAAGCCCCTTTGACTTTCCAACCCTCCAGTACAACCCCATGTAAAGCCAGGACTTCTTAGTAGCCCCCAGTTTTGCATGGTTGTAACAAAAACTAGTCTTATACATTATTCTATACCTATGTTTGGATATCCTTCGGATGTACCATATCCAATACCTCTGGACGTCAGAATCCAATACATGTCTATCTTTGGATGCTTCGGACATACTCCTTCGCCTGTGAAATAAAGGGCAATATTCAGGAAAGGGGCACAGCATACAAGCTGAGGCCAAAGCCCTTCCATATCCATTAACCCTTGAGTACAACCTTAACAGATGAAGTGATCTATCTCAATCTCACTTGGTTGTTCAATAAGCCTGAGGGAAAGTCCAGATCAGATATAAAGCTCATATATCACTGCAGACTCTGCACTGTGTACATGGGCCCAATTCTGGTATCCACATCTTCCAGAATGTATCCCTTCACATTCAATTGTCATAGTGCAGGTAGCACTTCCCAGTGCTTGATCTGGCTGAAAAAATGCTTGCCTAGATAGCTGCATAAATACTGCTGTTGCTTGTATTGGGCAATTTCTTGAGTCTCCAGCCTGGCAGCACATCACCATGTAACTTTCCAAAATGCATACAATGTGGTTACTCTGATGTGAATGTTACATTTTCATTCCCACTATGCTCTCCTCACTCATTGGCCAATTCACTCTTAAATACTCACTTGTTGGGACCTTGCATGACACACTTAGCGGTGCAACAAGGTCATTAACATCAGGAAATTCTCACATTCCTTAATGCCCTTAATCAGCTTAACTCACTTATCTCAAAATTTGTTTGCTCTCTCTCACATCATTGACTGGGCATATTTTATATTTTATGAGTGCGGAACACAATAAAACATGTATGTTAATATACCTCAACATTTTTTTCTGAATACATTCAAGTTGAAATTTTGGACAAGTAGAACTAGTTTTACCAAGGCAGTTAAGTGTAAATAAGTCTGCTTAAGGAATGTGGGAATTTCCTGATGAATTTACCAATGTACTCTTACCATAGGTGACCATGCATTCGGTTGTTTTCCTGTTACTGCAGATGTTCAAGAATGCCCATGCTACTAGCATATGCATGCATGATTATTGATTGGTCTCATGACCATTTAATATTTCCATTGTGAATGACAATCACTGCGGAAATGAGAATTTGATCAGGTCTCGACAGGGTGTGAAAAGACGACATAACCAGTATGCAAATACCAAGGTGACAGAGTAGTGGGAAGTACCCATTTCTGGTTCTAATCTGACGTAGGATCACTGGTTCTTGCAAAGTCTGGATGTGTAATTCTAGTGCTATTCCGATGTGACAGACAAACTCAGGCTGGGCTTGAAAAGGTAGTTTTGCATGATGTCTCATACTGGGACTTTCCTTACCTTAGGTTCGCACTTTTGATGATTACATAAGCACCTTACCTTTCACTCTTTGCACCTCCAAGGATTCTACTTAGTTCCAGTACTGTTAGCTCCTCTTTTGATTGAGTTCCTGGGCAGCTTACCATAGCTCCTCACTCATTTGAGTTCTTGTGTAGCTTTTCTCTCTGCAGCTTTCATAGCTCACCAGTTAGCTCCTGGATACCTAGTTTTCTGAAGTGAACATTACTACTGTCTTTGACTGTTCTCTCTCTCCTTCCCTTGAGTTTTGGCTAGTCAGAAGCCCTTTGGGCTGAACATACTGCTCCCTGCTTCTTATACCTGCCCCCCAGGCAGGATTGTTTCTCTCCACCGGCAACTGAATTTTATCTGGTTTGTAGTGTCCACATGTCTGATTTCAGTCTGAATACCATCATAATTGTATCGGATTAGCATCTGAATATGAATATGAAGCTATCATATGACTATATGCTCTGATCGCTTCTTGGACCCTTACCAAGTGGCACCCCAACCAGGACCCTGAAAAAGCCCTAGTCAACATCGTGCCCAACAGTGCTAAACCCGCCTCAAGGTGACTAACAAATCCCAGTTCACAATTCAGAGAATGGCATTAACAGGATCCACAAGCCCAGTGCTCACAACAGCGGCCAATGCCAAACTTAGGAAAACCACAGCTAACAAACCATTACTAACCACGAGCAAAACCTTAGAAGAACATATAGATGGTACAGGAATTAGAACAGACATAACTAACACCACCACAACAAAGAAGTTATTGACCACTCACGGTCTCATCCTACCAACAGCAGGCACAATGCTCAAGCAAATCGCAGTAGCGATTTTCGAATCAGCATCTTGGCAGGCCTGGGCTCAACCCACTCGGAAATACTCAGAGCACTTGCCTTAATGCTACACGACTCAGAACGATCAATGAATATGATGAACATCATAAACAGAATCGAGAACCTCATAGGAGGGCCTTTAACAATCATGGTAGAAAAGGCTGATGAGCTTGCAACATCAGCAGACAAACACGAGAGTGCTCTAGAGGAGACCGTAAAAGAGGTGTGTGCCAACTTAACCAATTCACTTGAGGGAATAGACAAAGCAGCAAAAAATGTAACAACTGCAATGGACGACCATGTGCAAGCGGGTACCAGACAACCTGGGTCTGAAGGACCCAGAACTTATGCAGCAGCAGCAAAGTCCTCAATCCCAGGACCACTAACAAAGCTTCTCTCATGCACTGAGGGACAATCGAGACAAATTCTGATAGATAGAAGATCACTTCTCATTCCAAAGGATGCGACGACCCAACTCACAGAGGAACAGCCGGTATCCAAGGCAAAGTTAGCCCTCGAAATGATGAACAAGGACAACATCCCAACCCCTACCAACCTATATTTTGTATCAGCACGCAAACTTCCACACGGCAGAATTCTATATGAACTGAACACCAAGGAGTCAGCTGAATGTTCAACACACCCTCAAACCAAAGTAACTTCCTAGAACGCTTTGGTACTACATAACAATTAAAGACAGATCATACCACATCCTCATGGAGAATGTGCCAGTAGCTTTCTTCCCAGAATCAACGGCAGCTCTGGCAGACACAGAAAAGAAAGCTGGCATTGCACCAAAGAGCATCCTGAAAGCACAATACATTAAACCAATAGCGAGGAGGAGCCCGAACCAAAGAACAGCTCACATAATACTCACCTTCAAATCCAGGGAAAGCGCTAACCACACCATCAAATTTGGACTATCAATCGCAAGTAAGAAGGTATATGGACATAAACTCTTACCCGAACCATCAAGATGCCTCAAATGCCACTCGTACAATGGCAACCACATGGCAACCGACTGCCCCAATGAAACAGACTCCTGTGGAACATGCAGCGACTCACACTGCACAAATACGTGCAGCATCACCGACCAGAACAACTTCTACTACGTCAACTGCAAAGCCAAAGGCCATGCAGCATGGAGTCACGAATGCCCCACATTCATAGGTAAATGGGAAGCTCACAAAAAGCAAAACGGCGAGTCACTATACAGGTTTTATCCAACGGAAGACCCTCTCACATGGGAGAAAGTAAATGAAGCACTAGAAGACCCACCAGAACCACAAGCAGAAGGGAACAGCCCATAACACAACAACACACCCAATCAAACACCCCGCCCACTCCCCCCCAGACCAAACAGACCAGATGGACCGAAACTCACCAATACAGATCAAACCTCCCAGCCAACCCAAGGTCCACACATCATCCCACTAGGCAGTCAATTGGCGCCTAATGGACATGTGGACCCATCAAGACAAAACCAACCCACCAACCAGACCCTGTGGAGACTATGCCACCCACCCACCTCAACAGCAATACGATGACAACCAATCTAGAGACTCTTTCTTCTCAACACTAGACTATAACCAGGACAGCAGCAGCCAGCGTTGGGACTAATGCAGAATGACCTCAACGCTCAACATCAACCTAAAACAAACTTCAGGATATGGCAACAAATCCTCCGAAAATCCTCCCACACCTGGGAACACCTACTGAAGAACCTTAACCCAGACACCTTTGACCTAGCTTGTATACAAGAACTGTTCCTCAACCCCGTCAATCTTGCCAATGCATCCAACCTCAAACACTACTGGGATGTACTCTACCTGACCACACACCACACCAACCAGGAC
>JABCPU010000515.1:0-44085 GCA_016800925.1 Suillus spraguei | reverse complement strand
CCGCTTAAAGTTGTGCCTGCTGAGCGGAGGATAATGTGTATGCTGATTCGGAAGATCCGGGGTGACTGCACGCTCAGCAGCTGCAAGAAGTTCGGTGGGAGAAGAGGAGGAAGTATACCAAAGTCTTTTACTAAGACTGGTGAACTGGGCTCCATAGGACCGAATGAAGAATGGGATGGACATGGGGGGATGATATGAAGGTCGCGAAGGCGAGGACCGAGTGTTACCAACTCGGTTCGGGATACCCAATAGTTTAGCTGCCTTAACTGCTCTTTGTGCAGGTTCGTACAGCCAATCAGGGCAATCAAGAGTGACCGTGGCGGAAAGCGAAGAAGTTGGTTGTTCGATAGGGGATGGTGTTCGGGAGATGCAAGATCACTGTGTTTGTTGTAGATCAGTGATAGCTTCTTCTACTAGATTCTAGCCGCTCTGTTTCAGCGACTGATTGCTGGATCGTTTCGACAACCTATTGGTGAGTTGTCCGATCTCTTGGACAGCAGTATATAGGCCAGTAAAGGCGTCAAGACTAGAATAAACACGCGAAGATGAGGGTGCTGGAATAGGAAGTGGCGTATCTTCCTGCGGAGAGGGAGGTCGAGCAACGCCTGCTCGACGTTCGGCAATGATATGAATAGCTTCTTCAACATCATTTTTAAAAGAATCGGGAAACAGCAACATAGCGTAAGCACGAATGCGTTTTTGAAGATGTAAGAAGCGATGTCGGTATGTGGCTTGTAATATCTTGGCGGTGACTTCGATGAGTGCTGCGGTGCGGATGATATTAACGAGGAGTAAGGCGGGGAAAGCGCCTCGTTCAGTAAGGATTCTTTCGATTTCAAGGGCATGTCCCTCGCAGAGAATGGCGGCTTCGATGTAAGAGGTGTTATCAATTTCTGTGGTGAGATTTCCGTATTGTTCGGCTTTCAGAGTCGGAGTCATTGGTGGCAACGTGACGGGGGTAATGTAAGCAGTGGGGAAAGACATTTCGATGGGGTAGTTGATCAAGTGCTGTGCGAGTTGATTGACTGAGGGTATCAAGGGCGTGTTGCTTCTTATAAGCATTCAAATTGAGCGGAGTTCTTCAAGTTCTTTTCTGGGAGCCATTCGTTATTCCTGATGAATATCCTTTCCAGGAAACAGGTAGCGTCGGCGATTGCCGTTCCTTTGTGAGAAAGAATGGCTTCTATTTCGTATTCCTCTTCTTCATGATGTGGTGGGGTTCGGTGAAGTTCGGGCCGTGACGTCTGTTTCGCTATAGGATGATAAGACAGAAGCGTGGAATGTGGGGTGGATCTTTCCACTGGGAGGGAGTTTGAGCGTGAACGTGATGGGGATAAGACATCGATGATCGGGAAAGGTCCGTATCGTTTCGGGCCAGTTTCCTGATGGGAGTTTAAGTCTAAGATTAGCGGCGATAGCCAAACCTTATCTCCGATCTTCCATGGGGTGTACTTATCTCCTCGGGATCGTTGGCCATTGTTTGCATGCAATGTTATTGGCAGGCGATTGCTCTTCTCTTATCTTCTGCAGAGATCGTACTCGATCTTCTGCTGCGGGGACTGATGATCGGGATAAGTGGGGGATGCGCGTGGTTCGTATCCCATCATCAAATAGAAGGGTGATGCGTTACGTGCATCGTGTTTTCGGTGATTGTGACGAATTCAGCGATTGGTAGGTGTTCTACCCATCTTCAGGGTTGTTTCGACAATAGATGCGAAGGTATGTTTTCAAGTTCTTGATTAAGCCTTTCAGTTTGGCCATCAGTCTGTGGGTGGTAAGCCGTGGATGGAGGATGACGTAGTCAGAAGTCGGGCAAGTTCCTTTGAGAAGCGAGATAGGAATTGCGGTCCCTCGATCCGAGATACTTTGTCATGAGTCCAAATCGGTCGGTAAACGTGTTTTAAAAATAGCTTGCCACACCTTCTGAAGTGATGTTTTAAACAGGGGATAATAATCACCCCCTTTGTAAGGCATGGTCTACCACGACCATGATACTGTCAAAAGCCTCCAGAGACGGGAGGTCAGTGATAAGATCAACGGAGACCTGCGAAACGGGCGAAGCCGATGAAGGAATAGGTAGAGCGGGGACGAACGGGATGAGTATCCGCTTCATTTGCTGACAAAGGGCACAACCCTCGACGTATTTCGAAATAAAGAGCCCATGGCAGGCCACCAGGCTTCCCGTTTTGACGAGTTCTTCAGTTTTGAATCTACCGGGGTGTCCCGCGGTAGGATGATCATGATACCTTTTCAGATATCAGAACGATGTGCCGGTGGAATATAAGCGCGATTCTTAAAATAGAGGACGTTCTCCTCAATTTTCCAATCAGAAAGTGCCGATTTAATGGGGGAAGGCAACGCCATCGAGGGCGTCAGACGCTGTTTTGAAAACAGGGTCGTCGAGAGGGTCCGAGGATGACAGCACATCCTTTAAGTCGGTGTCAATAAGGCGAACGAATAGAGCGTCAGGGAGGAGGGTCTGGTCGTCGTTATTGGTCTTTGCCGAGTCAAAGTCAGGCCGGCGGGATAGTGCATCCGGTACTGCTAATTTAGTACCTGCAACGTGATGCAATTCGATGTCGTAAATAGACAAGATCAATTGCCAACGTGCTTGGCGACGGGTGAGCTTCTGTGCACTCCTAAAGTACAGAAGGTTCTTATGGTCGGTGAATACCAGGACGGGATGTGGGTTTCCTTCGAGATAATGACGCCATTCGTTCAATGCTCGGATCACGGCAAGGAGTTCCCGATCAAAGATCTGGTAATTGCGTTCTGCGGGGTTTAAAGACTGTGAAAGATATGCGCATGGATGATAAACACCATTTTCATCAGTTTGTAAGAGAACTCCGCCAGTTGTACGAGCGAAGCGTCGGTAGCAATCGCAAATTGTCGGGAGGGATCAGGATTACGGAGTACCGGTTGGGAAGTAAAGCGTCGTTTCAGTCTCTCGAAGGTGTCCATACATTCGGTTGACCATTCAAAGGCCTTATCTTTCTTTGGTCAAGTCGATGAGGGGTCTAGCGATGTCCGAATAGTGGGAAATGAATGTGCGGTAGAAGTTGCAAAAACCGAGGAATGACCGAACATCTTTTACAGATTTCGGGGTTGGCCATTCGGAGATTCCCTTGGTCTTGGCGGTATCCATAGCAACTTGTCCGGGGCGAATTATCATTCCGAGGTATTCCACTTCTTCTGCATCAAAGGTGCATTTCTCCGGTTTCAAAAACAGTTGTTCTTTCGTATTTTCGTCAAAACTCGTTTGGTCCGTTCACGGTGTTTCTGCCATTGTTGTAGAGAAAATCAGGATATCATCCATATAGATAACCATCCATCCTTCATTGATTTCTTGTTGAAAGGTGCGATTCATGTATGCTTGAAAAGTGCCGGGGAATTGCAGAGGCCAAAGAACATGAGTTTGGTTCAAAGAGGCCAAATTCCGTGGTAAACGCAGCTTTCCACCTATCATCAGGATGAATGCGAATGTTGTTATAACCGGACCGGATATCCATTTTCGTAAAGAACCGTGCGTTATGAAGGCGTGCGACAAGGGAAATAGGGAGTGGAAGCGGGTATGCGTTCTTAACGGTCCAATCATTGATGTAGCGATAATCTTGACAAGGACGCAGTTCTCCACTCTTCTTTCCTACAAAGAAGAAACCACTAGCTTGAGGTGATTTCGATTCTGAGATAAAGCCTTTCGCAACGTTTTCATCGATAAACGTTTTGACAGCAGCGCGTTCTTTTTCCGATAGCGGGTAGACCTTAGACGTGCGAGGATGAAACCGGGTTTGGTGTCGATCCGATGATCGATGCCAGGGCGTTCGGGGGGTAGTTTGTTTAATCCGTCTTTAGCAAAGACGTCTGCGAAGTCGTACAAATAATCCGGGACCAAGTTCTTCGAAGGATTTCTTTTTCTTTTCCTTCTCATCCGTAGCGAATTCCTGGGCTTTATTACTGAATTTGGAGGAGGAAGAGAAATTGTGGAGTAGTTGGAGGATTGTTCGAACTGAGAAGTTCCATCACACGCTAGGGGTGTATCCATGGACACTTCCTCTATAATTCTCATGCTGATTCCGTCGGTATCATATTCCACGAGAATTCTCCATCTCCTAGTTCGTAAGAGGAAATTTCGCGTACTTCTGGTGCATGCCAGACGTCATGCATGGTGTCAAATTGGTCATCATCCTCTGTTGGGATCAACGAGGGCACGGATTGCTTGTTATCGGGGATCTCTTCAATTGAAGCTGATAGAGTTTTCGGAGGTACGAAGAACTTGGATAATTTCGGTACGTTGGTGCTTCGCCCCGGGAGTTCTTCTTCCGTTTTTCTCTTTCCATGTTTCTGTTCGTCTATTGGCCGCTGCTCAATAGGTTCTAGTCCGACCCGATGCTCTGGTTCGTCTTCATTTTTGCGCTTTTCTACGCGAGGAATTGGTGACACTGCTCGCGGCAGTTGTACACGTGGAGTGGGTTCTGTAGTACGTGGCATTCGTACTTCTGTTTCTGGGTTTTCAGGAACAACGATAGGAGAAGCGATGAATGGTTTCGGAAGACGGGAATGTTGCCATCTAGTGTGGTGATTGAAGAGTTCGGGTAACCTGTTCTTCTTCCGATCTTCATCTATATCGATTTCAATCTCGTCTGATTTTTCTGTCCGTGAGAGGACGAGTGTTTCAGCAGCCCAATCTATAATTGGGTTCATTGCTCGTAACCATGGGATTCCAAGGAGGATTTGGTCTCTCCTTCCTAGTTTGGTGATGTTAAATTTTCCATACATGGTTCGGTCGTCTATTTTGACCACTAGGAGGCAATAATGCGTGATCGGTCCTCCTTTGATAAGAGTCCCATCTGCCGTGGTAACTCGAAATGGTTCTTTGAGTTTTCGTCGTGTGATTTGATGGAGTTTCACAAACTCTTCTGAGATAAATGTGCCCGCTGCTCCTGAATCGATAACGGCGGTGGTGTCGACGGATTTCAAACGAGTACGCGAGTGAAGGGTGATGGGGACACGAAGTTCTTTTCTTTCACCTACAGCGCGTACAAGTCTTAGTAATACATTGGGAGAAACATACGTCGAATCTTTGTTTCTCCAAGTCAAAAATCCTCAACAATCCGTCTCACGGTTTCTTCATCTTCTTCTCTCCTTTGACTTCGGTTTGTCGAAGTGGGGTCTTCTTCTTTCGGTCAGGACAATTATGGATGCGGTGTCTTGTCTTTCTGCATCCGAAGCATTGTCCTTTTTTCATGCATTCGGATCTCTCCATATCGGAGATTCGATCTACGACCATTGCGTTGGAATCACGGTTCGGAATATACCGTGCATTCCCATAATTCTTCTTCTTCTGTTGTGGGATATGACGCGTCCTCATGGCATTAAGCCGATGATGGGCGTTGTCAATAGCAACGCATTGCAACACAACATCTCTGAATACTTCGGAGACATCTCCCGTATTGAAAAGCTTTGTGAGGATACCCCAATTAAGACCGTCTTGGAAGAACTGGATCTTCGTCGCGTTGTCAGTAACCTGAGCCTTGGCTGCAAGTGCCTCAAAGTCGGCGACGTAGGTGTGGAGATCTCCAGTTCCTTGTTTGAGATCTCTGAGGCGTGTAAGCGCGGTCATTCTGGTATCCACTGGTTGGAATGCTTCGTTGAAGCTCTTCATAAAATCCACCATCGTCCCATAACCAACTTTTTGTCCCGAAGTGTCGGTAGATTGGGCGTGTTCAAGGAATTGTTCCTTCCATGATTTGGCATTCTTCTCGGTCATGAAAGATGTTATGTAGATGATCTTCTGCTTGTCGGTGGTGTAAAGCTTTTCATTGATGTCAAAGTGCAAATTGCACGACTGGATAAACTCGCGAGAGTTATCGCGATCTCCATCAAATCCAATCGGTTGACCGATCTTGTATTCGAATTCTTTGGTCGACGACATGGTTGATGTTTCTTCTGATGAGTTATACTTTCTCGGTTCCTACACGCGCTGTCTTGCTGTCCGTTAGGGCTTTCTTCTGTCAGAGGGCTTCTCTCGACAATCTGCTCAGCGTATGCGTACGCTAGTCTACTGATCTAAGCGATCAGGGTTCAGGGTCGAAGACTGGATAGTCGACGAGCAAAATGGACTTTAATCTTTTGTTACGAACTGGGGTGGCGTCACCAGCGACAGTGAGTAGACACAGGCGGTCTGCTGGGAGTTCTTACGACGTCCAGAAGAGGACGAAGTGAAAGTACAAGGAACGCGTTCCAAGTACGATCAAGGGTTCAGCCTCAAGGATAAGTCCAAGAGGTATCCGCGAGAATAGGGACTAAGGCTAAGGAGTGCTTAGACTTAGAGACGATTCAAGACGACTTAGGTTGGAGACCTAAGCGAAGGAGATTCCAGGTAAAACCCAGTAAGATTAAAGTAGCGAAACTACTACAAGTACACTGTGCTTAAATAAGCCAATATGTGCGCACAGACCAAGAGAAGTGTGAGAACGTAAATGCGTATCCAAAGTAGGAAGGCAACTATAGTACAGATGCGTTGAGCATATGAGTCAAGGTCATGTTATGTAATATACACGGTAAATGAGGTAAGAAAATGAATAGGGGCACGTACGATTGTAACACGATACGTGAGAATGTAAGTGCGTATCCAAATAAGGAAGGCAACTATAGTACAGATGCGTTGAGCATATGAGTCAGAGTCATGTTACGTAATATACAAGGTAAATGAAGTAGAAAATGAATAGGGGCACGTACGATTGTAACACTTCCAAATCCTCATATCAACACCCCATGGAAGGTGCTATACGATAGTCAACATGATAGAGCCTTCATCACTACAATGGGCGTTGATGTGCCCACCCTCTCCTCACTACTTACTGCAGGCTTTGCGCAAGCCTGGTATGAGACACCAATACCTCGTGAGGATGTCTCTGCGCACGGAACTCCAAGGATAGATAAACGCTCCCTTGATGCTGCAGGGGCACTTGGGCTTGTGCTACATTATCTCAACTCTACTATGCATGCCATTAGCCTCCAGCAGATCTTCGCTATCATCCCCAGTACTGTCACGCGATATCTTCACAGATAGAACATAAGAAGTGACGGGAAATCGATACTACTAGGTTGCATTGGGCGAGATTGGAGGCACTGGTGGCATACAGGTCAGGTAGGCACTCCATTAGTGGGCACAGAGAACTTGGGACGTCGTTCTGGGCACTTAGAATCACCTAGATAGTGGCAGGAGAGAAAGACTTTAGCGTACTTGATCAAAAGTTGAAATGTACCTCAGTATTACTGTGTGAGGTGCCGCATTGTGTGACATGCATCTCAAGCAAGGCTGATTATGTCAGTGGATATCGCTGGCGTTAGTGGCCTAAAATGGATGTAAGTTGTCTGTAAAGTCTATTGGGGGGGGGGGTAGATGACACATGGTTATGAACTGACTGTAAATGAACAGCGGCATCGCAGCACACCTGCCTAATAAGGGTAAATATATGATATGATATTCTAATCAGAATATTTCAGCGAGCTCGACTCGGAAGGAGCCGAAACGATGGCTTAAACCTTAAATCGTCGGTGGATAAATACAGTGGCTAGTTTTAGTGTACGCTACGCATTTGTTAGCGGGTTCCCTGTACAATTGAGTTAGATCGTACTTCGACGACGTGTCTGAGACTTGTGGATAACTCAACAGTTCTTGTCACTGGGGATTCTTCAAAGCTTTGCGCGCACGCTTCATGTTCATTCTCTACTAGTTTCTTCATCACAGATACTCCAAGCAGATTTCACATCAATTCTCATATAATATCTGACCTGCTATATGTACTGGATATCAGATAGCGACACATGGACAGTACCACACATATTCCCTCATACGTAACCGTTGAAACTATAATCTCATAGGCTGCACCCATCAATGGGTCACCTGGCACTTATACATGTCTTCTTTTCATTGAAGGTTCAGGGTGGTATACCATCAAGAATGGCCCCGGCAACACCTTGATCCTTTCTGGAGTTCTGAGTTCAACGTTCCATGTTGCTAGTCTCAAGACTATCTCAGGTGTTTTAGAAAGTAGAGAGGACTCCAGTACCATACTTCCTAGAATGTCTGAATTTGTGCTCCTTTCTGAGTTGCTGCTTTCGCATATTCATGACCACCCTTGGCTAATTTTATTCAATTGAAGGTCTCCCGAATGACTTTCCATTTCTATGTGTGCCTCGCTGCCATCAATCACAATGCTGATTTCAGTCATAAAAGCAGTGGATAGTGGCATATCTGGCGCAAACGCCCTATAGCCATACATTCACCTTGAAGTTCGCCTCGCGCTTACACCCTTTTCATATAGCATGACCTTAGTTTCAAATGATCCAAGTTGGTGGCCGTTCATTGATTCGGATCGCATTTCCAGCTATATTCCAGGTTCTGCAATAGTTGGATGACGACTGTAATGTTTCGATCTAATATTGGCTCGCCGGGTTTTACAGTTGCTTCTTCGGTTGGGGTGATATATGTATATGATTGGAGTGGGCAAGATAGTATTATACAACCGCTTTCCTTATAGTCTCTACAGCACTGGCTTTTGGACAAGAGGTAGGTTAATGCTAGTACAGGAGGGGCCATTTCACTCAGAATGGTTCCTACAGATCAAACCAGTCTGGGTGAGTAGGGTCTGACTAAAGTTGCTGGGTGCAGTTCTGAACCGCCCGAACCAGTTCCAAACCGTGAACCGCACCAATGGTGCAGTGCAGTTATGGTTAGGTTCGACTGATGCACGCTGGGAGAGGTTCGCGGTTCAGGCACTGAGCATTTTGTGCGAACCATAGGGAACCTGTTCAAACCGTAACCGCACCATACAGTGGCTCAAAAAACTGTCCGCATGTTTTGGCATTTTTCACTATCTATAATATTGTGTGAGAACAAACAAATGCCTCAAAAACATGCTTATACCACATTGTAGTATGGCTTCAGGGCTTTCATTTGAGCCCTACACCGTGGGAATCGGTGGAGATATGGTGGAGATACAAGGCTCACAAAATGGTGACTCATGCGGACAGTTTTTTGACTCAAGTATTTTACAGTAATAACCAGGTATTCTAGTATTTTGTATGACCTCCCTTGGCTTTAATTACTGCCTCTATCCTTCTAGGCATACTCTCAATTAATTTCTGGCAATCCTCAGCTGTGATCTTCCCCCATTCCACTGCTACTCTCTCCCAAAGCTCCCATACTCCTTTAGGGGGGTTTTCATAGGCTTGAAGCTTTTTCTTGAGTGTTCCCCAGAGATGTTCAATGACATTGACATCAGGAGACTGTGCTGGCCAGTCAAGAACATTGATGTTATGTTCTTCAAACCATTCCCTAGCTCTTCTGGATGTGTGCTTGGGATCATTATCCTGTTGGAAAATGATATCTTCTTCATCAATCCCTGATTCTGCCAAGCTAGGCAGCAAGTGGTCATTTAAAATGTCCACATACTGCTCAGCATTCATCTTCCCCTCAACCTCAGCAAGCATTCCCACACCATTCCATCCCATACAGCCCCATACCATTAAAGAACCTCCTCCAAACTTGACAGTCCCATTAACCTCTCTGTCTGTTAGGCCATCTCCCTTCTTTTTCCATACATACACCTTCCCATCTGACCCAATCCTATTGATTTTGGTCTCATCTGACCATATAACACGCTTCCAGTCCTCTACAGTCCAGTGTTGATGAGCTAAGGCAAAGGCTAGTCTTCTCTGCCTATGTTTGATGGAGAGAAGAGGCTTTTTCTTCTTTGTTACTGCCTTGAGATGAGCTGCCTTGAGAACATTCCTCACAGTTTGTGAAGAGACAGGGGTAGTGATGGTGGAATTGATATAATGGGTGGCTTGGACAGCATTATCAGCCTTTCCTGTAGTGATATGTTGGATAATAGCCCTTTTGTCAGTAGAGGTAAGCTTGGATGGACGTCCTCCACAAGAGTTTTCCTTGTCTGGGTGGCTTTCTTTGATGAACTAGAGAGGCCAGCATAAGACAGAGAGAGGATATTATCTCTTTGAGCAGAGGAGATGGCTTTCATGGTGATTATGACTATGATACATGAGATATTCTGGTTTATATAGTTAGATATAGTCATAAAATAACATAATGACACCACTTTATAATTTATATAATAGTGGCATGATTTTTATGGTGTCATAAATAATGATTTATATAGTTTTAATATACACTCAAAAAACTGTCCACATGAGTCATCATTTTATAAGCCTTATATCTCCACCATATCTCCGCCGATTCCCACGGTGTAGGGCTCAAATAAAAGCCCTGAAGCCATACTACAATGTGGTATAAGTATGTCCTTGAGGAATTTGTTCATTCTCACACAATATCATAGATAGTGAAAAATGTCAAAACATGCGGACAGTTTTTTGAGCCACTGTATGTACTAGTAAATAATCACCTTGAGAAAGAGGAAGCTTGATGTCTGTTTTGGTCGTGCAGCTGGCAAAAATTCAACAAAAATACAAAGTATTATTCAACTGCATGCAGCCAGTGTGATACACGTCAAAATGCCTTTGCAACTCAATGCTCCAGCACTCAATCCTGATGGCTCCCTAAAAATGCTGAAGAGATGGAATGGGTTCACTCTCCTACTAGTGAACCTGTATCATTGACTCTCAAAATACCAGCAAGAAATAGACCGTCCTCACCAACCCCATTCAAAATCATATCTTCAACCCCTGCTGACTTCACAAATCCTCAAAAACGAAAAGCTGACAATTCCACACCTGCAGTAACTTCCGATCCAATGCCAATGGCATCGACTCGCCCAAAAGGGCAGGTTGGTGCCAATACAAAGTCGAAGAAGACCGCGACTGTTGCAAAGCCACCGGCAATTGCACGGGTGAAGCAAAATAGGCTTCATCGCATCATCAGGTTCCTTAATTTCTCCTTATCCTGACTTATCTGCCTTAATCTGCCTTAATTTGCATAATAATAAGATTTAAGAAAGCTTAAAATAAGGAGAATAAGGAGGTCCGTCTCCTTAAATGTCCCTTAAAACCTCCTTAAAATAAGGAGGTCGTGATTCTCAAGGTGGATAAGTCAGAAAAGGCAGCCAAGCATACAATTATTTGAGATATGGAACAAGAGACAAAAAAAGTAGGCTAAGGGGAAAATAAGGAGGTCGTTGAGTCAAAGGACAAAAGGTAACAAGGTGATTTATAAGTCTAAGCAGGTCCGAAAAAATGCGTGATAGTGTGAGCGGTAATTGTGTGAACAGATGAGATGGAAGGTAGGAAGGTGAGCACATGAGTTCTGTAGGATATCATAGCATCAGATTGAGAAAAGTAAGAAAGAAAAAAACATTACAGATGTGGATAAGTAAGCGTGGATTCATGAGAACTTGAGTGTCACTGTCCTCAATCTCATCCTGACCCCTGCGGTGCATGGGCTTCATGTATTGTTGAGATCATATAACAATCTCTCTGGTGCGTGTGTGTGGCAATTCATTAATTCGCTCCATGTAAGCAATGGTGTCCATCTCCCAGTTGCCCGATGAAAATGCAGTGCCAGTATTGCTCATCTTGTTCATGGCCTGATGTCATATACCATACTTCTGATCCCAGATCCAATCATATCCAATCAGATCCGATCGATTCTATTTCCGTCTGGTCCACAGATCCTGTCCGGATCGCCTATCTGAATGTGCCCACTTCTCGCACTCTAACTCCCTTGTGGATATCTGCGTCTATCTCCTTTCATCATTCCTCCTGTTTCCGGTATCCCAGCTGTGTATATTTCCGTCCTGTGTCACTGATCCATTACCTGTGTTTCATTTCTGATTCGTGCTTACTGATCCGCTGTGCATTAACTAATAGACTTCCATTATACATTGTACATAGCCTGTTAAGACTGTACTCAAGGGTAGAGAGATCCGAAGGGCTTTGGCCTCAGTTCATGCACTGTGCCCCTTTCTCAAGTAATGCCCCTTTATTTCAGGGAGGAGTTATTCGTCTGAAGACCCGGAAGGAGTTGCGTGACGGATCCGGGTGTCCGAAGGTATCGGATATGGTACGTCCGAAGGTTATTTGGAACGTAAGGAGAGGACAGAGATTAAGGCTAGTTTCGGAACGAGTTCCTAACTAGAAACTAACGGAGGTAGACTATCTGAAGATAGAGTCGGAGATATAGACTATAGGAATCAATCCTAAGTCTCGGAAGGTGACTTAAAGCGGAGAGTGGCTTAAGTCCGGAGGAGGCAGAATGAGTAGAATCTAAGATGATATTTGAACTAAGGTTCTACGGAGATCTACAAGTGGTTTATATACTGTAAGTATCTAAGACGGATAATCAGCAAGTCCGGGACCGAGGGCTATGTACGAAGTGTAACGGAAGTCTATTAGTTAATGCACAGCGGATCAGTAAGCATGAATCGGAAATGAACACAGGAAACAGATCAGTAACACAGGACAGAAATATAAACAGCCGGAGTACCGGAAACAGGAGGAATGACGAAAGGAGATAGACGCAGATATACACAAGGGAGTTAAGGTGCGAGAAGTGAGTACATTTGGATGGGTGGTCCGGACAGGATCTGTGGACCAGACAGATATGGAAACGATCGGATCGGGTCAGATATGGTCGGATCTGAGATTAGAAGTATGGTATATGACAATAGCCCTTGGTCCCGGACTCATTGATTATCCATACTAGATACTTACAGTATATAAACCACTTGTAGATCTCCATAGAACCTTAGATCAAATATCATCTTAGATTCTGCTCATTCTGCTTCCTCCGGACTTAAGTCACTTTCTGCTCTAAGTCATCTTCCGAGACTTGGGATTGATTCCTTTAGTCTATACCTTCGACTCTATCTTCAGATAGTCTACCTCTGTTAGTTTCTAGTTAGGAACTCATTCCAAAGCTAGCCTTAATCCTCATTCCATCCCTACACTCTGGATAACCTTCGGACATATCATATCCGATACCTTTGGACTTCCGGATCCGTCATGCAACTCCTTCCGGATCTTCGGACACATACCTACTCCCTGAAATAAGGGGCATTACTCGGGAAAGGGGCACAGTGCATGAACTGAGGCCAAAGCCCTTCGGATCTTTCACCCTTTGAGTACGGTCTTAACACCTGATTAAGTGTCAATGCAATCTTGTGGTTTTTCTTGCCATTGACTGGAGTGTCGTCCATTAGTATAAGATTGTCACAAGCCAAAATAAGTGCGCGCTCGGCCTGCAAATGAGAAGTGATTAAGTCTTGCAAAGCAGCAAAAAACTTTCAGCTGCAGTCGCCAGGGCAAGCACGGTTTGGTGCCCAGATAAACCAGTGTCAATCAAATCTATCTTCTTGTACCCATGGATAGCGTTGAGGTGGGCGGCAAAAACATGCAAGATGAATTCAGACAGAAAGGCTCCAGGCGAGTCTTCATTGTCTGGATTTTCATACACAAAACATGAGTCCTGAAGCTGATATTCAGCATATTCCTTTCATGCCTCTGGAGTCTTGAAATATTCATGCAAAGAGAAAAACACCATCAGGACAGTGATGGCAGTGGAACCAAAGGTCCCCATCCACTCCGAGAATTGGCAGACCTGCCAATGTGTAGTAGTTTACTGATTAGAATACAAAATAATATTTTACTCACCAAATTAAAACAGTAACCATCAACCTCAAAGCTCCCAGTTCACGATACACTGCTAAATAAATGTCATCACAGATGCCTGAAAGTTCTTCGTCGGGGATTGTCCAAGGATAATCAGAGGTTCCGATCCAGTACATAACTGATGGAAGAAATTTAGAACACCATTTTGACAAGTTCTGAGCATTGTTGGGCAAGTGGGAATTCCTGTTTTTTCTTCCTTGAGGCTGATTGACTTTCCTCGGGTGGCTGGCGTGTGATGACGACTTTTGGTTTTGACAGGCTTCTTATCTGACTCCGCAATATCAACTGACATATGTTAAAGGAATTTGTCAGCTCTCTTGTATCAGTAAGTTCTGCCACATACAGAGGTTGTGAGCTGAACTTTTTGTTGACCTAGATTTGCAATAAGTCAGTTTACTAGTTCTCTTATCTGAACCTCCTTACCTTGGTATCAACCTTAGGCTGCTGCTGATCTTTCATCTTGACATCATCATCCATGTTGTCGACTACATCCTTGACTTCAGCATCTTCATCAGCATCTGGATCATCTTGGACTTCACATTCTTCTTCTTCCTCCAATGAGTCGGACAAGGTGCACTTTTTCCCCTGGACACATCTTCAACAGTCTGTAATATATGCACGACTCCCTGCCTTCATTCTAGTATATCCCAGAAGGTGCAAATTCACTCACCATCCCAGCCCAATTTCTGATCATCTGATCATCAAATTCCTCAGTTGCATCAACATCTTTTGTCCACTCCGAGTCATCATTGTTCAAGACCGCTGATGATATTTACTATTAGCCTTGCTTGGAAGCATGAGTTGATCCATACCAGTGTTTTGTGTACTTGGTGGCACAGAGGGCTGGAATTGGGACTGAAATGTGACGTTCTTCGCCCACTTCTGTACTCCCACTTCCTCTGAAGGTCGGGAAGACTTGGCTGCACTATGGGTTATGGAACAAAGGAAGTCAAAATAGGAAGACTTACACCAGTTTTTTTGGTTTTCCCATCAATGCTTCCCACACATGTCTGATTAAGGTGGATATGCTGGTGTTAGAAACCTTTTGGTTGGCATTGACACCATCCTTAAATTTGGCAAGCTTGAAAGCTGGATACTTCCTCTTCTCTGTGCTCACAGAATGTTGAGTTGCTCCTGCACCGCCAGCTGTACAAGTCAAATCCAAATGGTAAGTCCTTGCAATAGTATTTTAGATTGTGCAACACTTGCTTACATGTTTAGGGCCTAGGGTCCAGGTGAGGCTTTGGTCTAACAAGCCATCCAGGACCAGCAAGCTGAGCATTCTGTTCAACAGCCATGGTGTCACGAATTCCAAATACAAATCATTACTCTTTTCTCAATTTCCCTAAAGCGTCTAAACCCAGCGCTAAGACAAACCCAAATCCTATCGAAATTCCCATATCCGCTTCTATAACCGAACTTCCTGATGAAGAGGAAGAGATCTTTTATGATGCTATCGGATAAGATAAGATAAGATAGTATCACGTGATCTTAGAACCTTCTAGAATATGATGTCATAACAATGTCACAACTATCACATCATACGATTCTCGTTTCTATTTTATGATTGGCTAGTAGTTTCAAACTCAGTTTATATCTCAGTTTCAATATGTGTATATAGTTAGCTAGTTTCGTTGTAGTAGTTCTTTAGTTCAAACCTCTTGTATCTACAATTGTAGCAATCCAAGACATCCTTGCTCCTCTCTCTCTTTGTGATAACCTTAGTTTGAGTCCTAGTCTCTGCCCTTGCATTAATTTGTTTGTGGGTTGTGACATTAGGTTTGAACTTTAGGGGACTCCGACTTGCATACCGCTGCATACTTTTCTTCTGGACTCCTCTTCAACAATAGTACCGTTGTAGACGATTCCTAGAAGTCTCTTATCATTTTCTGTACGTGTTTGTAAAGGCACTAGCCCTTTCAAACCAGTACAAAACATTTTGTCTTGCCCAACCCTAAAAAAGTCGCAATCTTTCTTCTCCCCTTTGCTCATTTGAGCGCATTTCTACCAATAGTCTTTTGTAGTTAGTAGACCTCTACCAGGCCCAGCCTTACATTGCTGCTGCTAGTAGACGGTGGACGAGCAACATTAGGTGTTCGATCCGTGACCTCAGTGCTGGCCTGTCATATACCATACTTCTAATCTCAGATCTGACCATATCCGATCAGATCCGATCGATTCCATATCCGTCTGGTCCACAGATCCTGTCCGGACCACCATCCGAATGTGCTCACTTCTCGCATGTTAACTCCCTTGTGTATATCCGCGTCTATCTCCTTTCATCATTCCTCCTGTTTCCGGTATTCCGGCTATGTATATTTCCCTCCTACATCACTGATCCGTTACCTGTGCTCATTTCCGATTCGTGCTTACTGATCCGCTGTGCATTAACTAATAGACTTCCGTTACACTTCATACATAGCCCTCGGTCCCGGACCTGTTGATTATCCGTCTCAGATACTTACAGTATATAAACCACTTGTAAATCTCCGTAGAACCTTAGTTCGAATATCATCTTAGATTCTACTCATTCTGTTTCCTCCGGACTTAAGCCACTTTCCACTTTAAGTCACCTTCCGAGACTTAGGATTGATTCCTATAGTCTATATCTCCGACTCTATCTTCGGATAGTCTACCTCCATTAGTTTCTAGTTAGGAACTCGCTCCAAAGCTAGCCTTAATCTTTGTTCTATCCTTACATTCCAAATAACCTTCGGACGTATCATATCTGATACCTTCGGACGCCCGGATCCGTCACGCAACTCCTTCCAGGTCTTCGGATGAATAACTCCTCCCTGAAATAAGGGGCATTACTCGAGAAAGGGGCACAGTGCACGAACTGAGGCCAAAGCCCTTCAGATCTCTCTACCCTTGAGTACGGTCTTAACATGGCCCAAGACCCTGCCTGCTGAGCTCTACAATAATTTCCTTTTTAGATAGTTTCTTTTCATACAATAGAAGGTCTAGTCTTCTTCTGAGTATTTAGTGGAATTGCCTCATTGTTCAAGATAGACTGGTCGCTTGTAAGCTTCGGCTGAAAGAGCATCGTGTCCCTCGAGATAACTTTTCCCACTTGGAAGATCACAAAACCTTTACTATAGTTTTCCTAGTTAGTAAATAGGGAAGCGCCTAGTTGGGTTGATTAAAGAACCCTTTAGGACCTGAGTACGTGGTAGATCCGATCAGATATCGGGGACCACTCAGTTTTCCATTACATACTTCTTTTCCCATCTCCTTTTCACCATCTTTCCTATTCGGGTTGACCGTTAGACTAGTCAACCACAGACATCAGTAAATCGGGTTCCAGAATACAACTGGTACTATGTCTGCTCCCACCACTACCATTCACAATGAACAAGCTTTGGCTGAGTATATCGCAAATGCTATCAATGTTGTGATTGCTCCAGTCCAAGAGCAAGTTCAAAGACTCAAGAATATGAACGATGTCTTACAAGATCAGAACGAAAAACTCCACAAAGAACTTCGTCAATATAGGGAAAGAATTGATGAATTGGAAGCAAAACCTACATCAACAGGAGGAGCTCCCACAATTGCAAAGCCAACAGAGTTCACTGGAGGAAAAGATTCCATCGATGTTGAAACATTCTTGGCACAAGTATCCCTCTACCTTACACAATATCCCAATGCAATGCAACAACAACACCTCAGTTTGATGTTGTCTTATCTTAAGGGAAATGCCAGAAAATGGGCAGAGCCTTATGTTAAGAAACAAGCTAAAAGATCTGGCAAGTCACCCTGTTTTTGGGTTTTTCATTTTTCTCTATTTTTTTGTCTTTTTTCTTTTTTAGTCTCACACTTGACTGGGCATCATGTAAGAGCAAATCATCCTGCTTTCCAATCAATCTCCGGATTATGATACCTTAGCCAATCTATACCGATAATAACATCATCGCTTCCTAGATCTGTAACCATGAAGGCTGCTTTATCTTCTTCATGATCTCCAATCTTTAATCCTATTTCAGCGAATTTTGTCATAGCTCCGGCGGCATTTAAGGAACCATCAATGTTCTTGACTGGTATGGGACGCAATAATTTACGACACCGGACATCATTGTTCTTTACAAATCTTTCGCTTATAAATAATGTTGATGCACCACAATCCACAAGTGCTTTTACGTCTGCTTGTCTGTTCTTTCCTTTCAGTGTAATCGGAATATAAAAATGCTCTGATTTGGATTGTATATACACTTCCGTTACCTCTGCATCTAAACCCAGTGCTAAGACAAACCCAAATCCTATTGAAATTCCCATATCTGCTTCTATAACTGAACTTCCTGATGAAGAGGAAGAGATCTTTTATGATGCTATCAGATAAGATAAGATAAGATAGTATCACGTGATCTTAGAAATGTCACAACCCACAAATGAATTAACACAAGGGCAGAGACTAGGACTCAAACTAAGGTTATCACAAAGAGAGAGAGGAGCAAGGATGTCTTGGATTGCTACAATTGTAGATACAAGAGGTTTGAACTAAAGAACTACTACAACGAAACTAGCTAACTATATACACATATTGAAACTGAGATATAAACTGAGTTTGAAACTACTAGCCAATCATAAAATAGAAATGAGAATCGTACGATGTGATAGTTGTGACATTGTTATGACATCATATTCTAGAAGGGTAAAATGGGAAGGATATCCGATAGAAGAATCGACATGGGAACCAGAAGAAAACGTTAAGAATTCCCAATTCTTATAGCGGAGTTTCATAAAAAGAATCCCACGGTGGCTAAAACCAAAAAGAATTCAAGGCTCTATACTTAACTAAAAACCCTTGCCTTCTTTGGAGGATAACCAGTCCTTGAACCATTTAGGCGCGGTTTCTTCTTCGGCAGACGATGCCTTCACTTGCGCTGGTTTCGGCGCTTCTTTACAGTTCCTAGCCATATGGCCTTCTCCACCACATCTGTAACATTTGAAAGCACCAGGCTTTCCTTGCGGTTTGGGGGCATTCTTTTGCCTTCCAGAGTCGACATCCATAGCGTCACTGTTACTGGGTCCAGCCCTTGATGAAGAAGGAACTCCACTGTTAGACTTGGGAGTCCACCAGGTGTTTCGCTTCTTTTCTGCATCTCTTATCCAATAGCATCATAAAAGATCTCTTCCTCTTCATCAGGAAGTTCGGTTATAGAAGCAGATATGGGAATTTCAATAGGATTTGGGTTTGTCTTAGCACTGGGTTTAGACACTTTAGGGAAATTGAGAAAAGAGTAATGATTTGTATTTGGAATTCGTGACAGGATTATTGGATGATTGGATGAGCATAGCTCTATGGATCTTAGGGGAGGTGTTGACTACTAGAGAGGAGTAGGTCCAGATATGGTGTAGAGATAGTATAGACTACTCTGGACCTTGTCCGGAATAGAAACAGACAGGATAAGACTACCAAGGGTAGAGTCGGAGGTGAAACAGATGATAGACAGGAGACGGACCAAGTCCAAAAAGGATATAGGACATAGGATCAAAGCTCCGGCCTAGGGAATGATCCCATAGGTCTGAGTCAGAAGCTTTACAAGGGCCAGAGCCCAAGTGCAAGAATGGAAACGGATTTATATAGACATGGTAACAAGATACAGAAGTCAGAGGAATATACAGAAGTAGGACAGCAATGATCAGACTGAGGTCTGCAGGAGTTGTACTACAAGTTTATATACTGTAGGTAGCATGCCAGAAGGCAAGTAAGGATAGTCCGAGGCTATGTCTGAGGCATGTGTAACACATTAGTAAGTACAACAGAACACAAGGCTATGAACTCGGAAATAAGACTTGTACAAAATATCTTATCAAGACAGAAGTCGAGATAACCAAAAGCCAGAGGTGCAGAGATAACCAAAAGCCGGACACAGGTATAACCTAAAAGGAGTAATGCGCAGGTGCGTGGGAATAGTTTCGGATACAAGCATGGATTGGATATGGACACAGATAGGATATGGACTTGGATCAGATATGGACACGGATCAGACAGATGGATTGGGTCGGATATGGATATGGATCAGAGTGGATGGGTGGATATAGGTGAACTGGATTGGATGGGTGGTCTGTATAGATTGGGTGTCTGGATGTCCATGGATCAGATCAGATCTGGACCTGAATGTACAGTATATGACATGATGCCAGCACACCGATGCACCTCAATGGAGTAGTAGTGACCTCAGGTAACTCCTGATAGCTCCATGGATGCCAGAATTCGATGGATATATGTAAAAAAGAAATATGATGTTTGTGCAATTTTATGAATAGTGCCACCATGCTGCTTCACTGCTAAGGAAAGAAAATCAAGGAAGATGAGCGAAAAACATGCCATTGCAACAAGCACACACAGAGAAGCTATAAAGTACTCTCATTGTCAGTGCACAAGCAACAAAAGTTACTCTGACAGACATCAAACATACCAATCTATCCAGTGCAATATCATGTGCACTGTGAGCCTTGCTTCTTCCACTGCATAATCAGTATTGTCATTTTTACCTCTGTTCACAGGCCACTGAAGTCCCTGTTTCTCGTCACTGCGGCTCTGGCAGCTGTGGCAGTTTTGAGTTGTACTGTAATTCCACTCTTGTGCAATATCTGGGTCTGATTCAAAATGGACAGGTGCCAATGTAAGCCAGGAGAGTGCAAGTGCAGCTGAATACCAAGTACTGAGCAGGTGGAGCTCTCACATGCAGCCTTTGTGTTTGATCGGAATGGTCGTATTATTAGAGGATGGTCATGAAGAATTTCAAGTTAGAATTTGTGTGTTAACATGGATGTGTGGAGTCATAGTGACGCCTGTTGACCAGCTTCAACCTAAGTTCATTGTTCCAGAGTGTTTGTTCTCCTTGCTTCCTCAGGGCTTCCCTATAACCAGATGACATACCATGAATAGCACGTGCACAACAGCTCTCAACTAGTATCTGGTGAAATATGAACAATGAATCCAATGTACACCAATAATCATACCGTAATGCAAAAACTCAGCCTCCCAGTACAACTGTGGCCACCTGACATCCATCTCCATAATCTATTTCGGGGACAATCCTCACCAACCTAACTTTGCATGCAAGCCACTCTTGACAACCTCAGCAATCCATGCTGTGGTTTATGAGTAATATGTGTAGCCTTTAATTGCGCAGTGCAGAACTATCTGAGCTCTGATCTGTTGCCTTGGGCTCACAGTATAGGTCACAATCTGTACATGATTTTCAGCTGGTATATGCCACAATCACCTACTAGGCTGCATGCCATGCTATAGCTGAACTTGCTAATAAGTTAGCTTAGAGTCTTTCCCTGGTGAACCTAACTACGGGTTGACATTGCGTATCTGACTCCATGTAAACCTATGACCTTTATCAGGTTTCAAATTTACCACAAAGTTGGAACCTATACATACATGTATATAGCCACAGACCTAGCCACACCAGTCAAGAAACATTAGAAAAGAGTCAACTTCAAGTTGTACAATTTCCTTGGTGATGACTAAGCTATGCAACCCGCCTACATCAGGAAATTCACACATTCCTTAACATGCTTAATCAGCTTAACTCACTTATCTCAAAACTTGTTTGCTCTCTCTCACATCATTCACCTGGCATATCTTATATTTTTTGAGTGCGAAATACAATAAAACATGTATATTAATATATCTCAACTTTTTTTTTTCTGAATTCATTCACATTGAAATTTTGGACAAGTAGATTCAATTTCACCAAGGCAGTTAAGTGTAAATAAGTCCGCATAAGGGCACGTCAAGGAATGTGTGAATTTCCTGATGTAGTCAAACTTTTAATCCAACCATAACCAGCTTCAAGGCAAGTTAACCACATGTTAATTCTCAACAGTAATAACCGATTCAGAGATGAAAATCTGCAATGTGGAATTTGTGAGTGCGAATTTGCCCAACGACTGCCAAGGTTGTCACAGCGCTGCAGGCAACAACCTTTGATGACTCCTACCGCTAATATTAAGGAAGGAACTTTTCCATTGAACTTGGCCTCTGCACTGACAACCCTCCGCCCCTGCAGTTGATAATGTAACATACAGAGCTCCGAATCCAGACTCCTGCGCTCCATCATACTGGCCCATCACATCTCTACGTTGTCCCAACAGAATGCAAATTAGGATTATTGACCGTCCGAACCCGCCTGTGTATAAGATTCGATCGCATAAGAAGAATAAGTCACATCTTTGACCTCGTGTTGGCTCCACGTTCCCGAAGTCCGAGTCTTGCTTTATCATTTCTTCTAAGGCTACATCTGAACTGTGAGAAAGCTTGATCAGTCTTCGTGGTATTTCACACTTAAATTTCATAGCCGCACTATCCCGAACTTTGGCAGCTATTGACCTGTGGTAAGTAGTACAATAGACAATCATATGAAGCCCACATTTAAACCTCCGGCAGTCGGATATAAAGTTTCACCCCATCAAGTACCAATACAATTCCATAAGCATCGAGTGGCACTTCCTACATAGGGGGTTTCCGGGCTTGTGTGGACAATAGCCCGATTCTTTGGAGTGGCTCCAACACATTGTGGATGGGTACTTTTACAATCTAGTACTTCTTAACTTTGAACTTACACCTCCTGTACTTGATTACTAGCCCACACAGCTGAACACAGAATATAGCTATAATGTACACTGAACATCAAAACCCGGCACAAACCACCGCAACTGCCTCTACCTCAGACCCGAAGGGTAGAGGCAAGCAGAAGGAAGTCAATCCCTCTGCTCGTGAAGACATGTCTGGCCCTGAAGAATCTATGGGTGATACAGAGTCCAAGTACCCTTTTGAACAATTCCCTTTGCCACCAGAGGACAAATCTCGCAATGCACACGTCCCAAACACTATTCCTTCCCTCGATCCACCTCTGATGGATTTCAGATACCCCCCTCCACCACCTCTCGTCAACGACCGCACACGGTATACTCAGATGGTCGCCGACGTTCATCGCAACCACACCCATGTCAACACTCAACTCGATCGTCCACAAACTGATGCTGACGAAGCTCTGGTTGATGTTACTCTTGCAGAGATTGAACTTAAGGCCGAGAGGGATAACATGCAAGAACTCCTGAACCGCATGGGATCTGTCACTGGGAAGAACGTTGTGCGCAAGATGATCAGGAGAGTCGAGCGGTCACTGAAGACTGCTCATGAAAAACCAGACAACAACTATGAGGAGGACCGGCGAGACTCTTCAGATTATGAGGATTCGAGCAGCAGCGATGAAGACGAAGTGGATCATCAAGATCCAGAAGAGGAGGATTTTGGTGCGATGACGGCAAGAGTGAGGAGGGCCCGCAAGACGCAGAAAATGAACAATATAACCACAGCGGCAACGATGGTTCTTGGTGCGCACCTCACTTAAAATTGCATTGATTAATTTCTAATGTGTAATTTTTAGCGAAAGGTCTGAGTTTCCACCGGCGAGCTGCAGCCCTAGCAGTCTGGACTGTCCTCAACAGTGCCTCCATGAGTCTTTCAGTGAAGGCAAAGCCAATTTTTGGTACGTAATTTCACACAACTTGCGTAAATTGTCAGATTTTTATGTGTGTTGTTTAGGGAAAGCTCCGAGCTTCCGCCCGCAGATGAGAGTCCTCATTCCTCTCCCCAAGTTATTGGGTACCAGCTGAATCGCCCCGACTGGTGTCAGGGAGACATCACAGACGATGAGTATTCCAGTGGCGAGGAGGAGACATCTCGGTGTGTAACTCACTTCAATCCAATCGGTTTCTTTGAATATGTGATTTTTAGGAAATGGACTGACTTGTCACCTGCGCATAAGAGCCACAAGCGACATCTTGAGTTTAAAGAAGACAAGGAAAATAACAGTCCTGAGGACTCACCTCGGAAAAAATACAAGGAAACCCCTCCGTTACCACTTAAAGATGTCAAACTTTTCTCAATTCCCACACGATGCTTTTTTCCCCCGGAGGACCAACCAGTCGATCAAGAACAACACGATGATTCAGATGAGGAGAACGAAGTAGAGAACTCTCTTACTCTCGAACATGGACCCGTGCCACCATGGCCCTATTTACCTCAATTGAACCGATTGGAGAGAGACCCGTACAGGGTGCGCCAAAATTCGCGGGGAGAGCCTGAATTATATGTTCCCGGTAGACTCGCTATTGAATTTCCTTAGATATGGATTATTAATTACACATAAGTGCTTGCCGCTGTGCGGCTTGTAATAACAGTTATTTATACACAACATATTGAGATCACGTTATTGGGCACCATAACCCCTAACGTGTTTTGCGAATGACCATGGGTTGTATCGAATCGCTGATATATGTATCTGCCCTGGTGATGGTGGCAATTTGGTACTAAAGGAAGTTTTGGTTAATCATGCGACAACGATAGTTGTCGTGAAAACATACCTTATTTAAACTTCGTGCATCTCTGTAAAATAATACGCGCATACTATCCTCTAGGATATTTCGTGCGTCTTATTCAGTAATAAAATCCTCCCTCCCTTCGACGGCCTTACGCAACAGTGGTTGAGCGATGAAAGCGCCGTACCCCGTGGCAAGTGTTGATGCGGAATACGTCATACCCAGTAGGTCAACATATGACAAAAATCTTGAATAATACCTGATTCATGCTCTAGAATAACATGGCACATACTTACCTCTTTCCATCTTTGAATCCACCAATGAGGAGAGAATTTCAGAGCGGGTTCATCTTGGGCCGACGCACGTACATAAGCTGCGACAAATATCCATGTATCTCTACGGGACCAAGTTCGTGTCTATCTTAAATTGATCCCTCTTGCATGTATATTTCCTTGTGGATTTATTGGATATGTTGGAAGTTTGAGATGTCGCCTCCTGCGCCAATCATAGTATAGTTGCCCACTTGGTGAAGGCACTGCACATCCTTGAATCGAGTCAGGGACCCATATGATGCTGTTATAAAATATGAGATAATGGGTTTAACAACTAAGAGAACTTACCAAATTTGTCGGCGGCCATCATGACGCCGTTCTTGTATTTAATTGCAAGGATACTTGTCCCGGTTACAATTGGTTGTCTGATATATATTGAATGATTGAATGCAAAGGGAGGATAAATAAATGACTTACTGTGTTCGCTGTATGGAAGCAGCGCAGGTATCCTTTGAACCCCAGGAAAGTAGTCCGACATCGTGCAGCTGATAAGTTGATCGACGAACGATAATCGACGCGCAACTGAAGGAGCCGTCACGTGTTTCGTGACACCGGCAAACATAGAACTTGTCCATAACGGTGTATTTGATTACATAATCAGGGAATTTCTAGATTTTTCCCTGAACATTTTTATTGCGAGTTTTTACCGACTCTTTTCTGTTCGTTCTCTCTTCTTTTTCCCGAAGTTCTAATTCGTTGTTGAAGTAGCTATGCACACGTCTTCCCGTGCCCTCCGTCGCGCTGCCGCAAAGGTTAGGCCTACTCTGACCCGCGGTGCACACAAGGAGATCAAGTTCAGCAATGACGGTCGTGCTAGCATCCTCAAGGGTGTCGACGTCCTTGCTAATGCTGTCAGCGTCACCCTCGGTCCAAAAGGTCAGTACTTCCTCCCTTCCTCTTGCAAACCGAACCTGAACAAAAAATCGCTACTTCACAGGCCGCAACGTCATTATTGAGCAGAGCTTTGGTGGGCCAAAAATCACGAAGGGTAAGCCTGTTTTCTCTCTCTCTACATCTACTTTTACCTGAGTCACCATTAGATGGAGTAACCGTTGCCAAAAGCATTAGTCTCAAAGACAAGTTCGAAAATCTCGGCGCCCGGTAAGTTCTATTTGTCCCAGTCTGACCATACCATTTCTTACGCGTTCCCGAAACAGGCTTGTGCAGGATGTCGCGCAAAAAACGAATGAAATTGCTGGTGACGGTACTACCACCGCAACCGTCCTCGCTCGTGCTATCTATGCCGAGGGTGTCAAGAATGTTGCGGCAGGGTGCAATCCATGGATCTCCGTCGCGGTGCTCAAGCTGCCGTACAGAAGGTTGTTCAGTTCTTGGAAGCTAACACCAAAACGATCACCACTACAGCTGAGATTGCACAAGTCGCCACCATCTCTGCTAATGGTGACGAGCATATTGGTGGGTTGATTGCCCAGGCAATGGAGAAAGTTGGGAAGGAAGGTGTCATCACTGTAAAAGAGGGCCGGACAATTGAGGATGAGATTGAGGTGACAGAGGGCATGCGCTTTGACCGCGGTTACATCTCCCCGTACTTCATCACCGACGTCAAGACTCAAAAAGTCGAGTTTGAAAAGCCCCTCATTCTCCTCTCCGAGAAGAAAATCTCCTTGTTACAGGACATCCTCCCATCTCTCGAAACTGCCGCCTCTGCTCGTAGACCGCTGGTTATCATCGCAGAGGATGTTGACGGCGAAGCCCTCGCAGCTTGTATCCTTAACAAGCTCCGCGGCCAGCTCCAGGTCGCAGCCATCAAAGCGCCCGGTTTCGGTGACAACCGCAAGAGCATCCTTGGTGACCTCGCTATCCTCACCGGCGGTTCAGTCTTCACTGACGAACTGGACATCAAGCTTGAGCACGCAACAGCTGACCTTCTGGGCAGCACTGGCAGCATCACCATTACCAAAGAGGATACCATCGTCCTCAACGGTGCCGGCTCAAAGGACGCCATCTCAGCACGATGCGAGCAGATTCGCGCACTCCTGAACGACCCCACCACCTCTGAGTTCGACAAGACTAAGCTCCAGGAACGTCTTGCAAAGCTCTCAGGAGGTGTCGCCGTCATCAAAGTCGGTGGTTCATCTGAAGTGGAAGTCGGAGAGAAGAAAGACAGGTACGATGACGCACTCAACGCAACGCGTGCAGCTGTTGAGGAAGGTATACTTCCGGGTGGTGGTGTCGCACTTCTCAAGGCCAGTCTTGCATTGAAGACTGCTGCAGCCGGCGAAGTAATCTCCTCTGACCCCGATATCATCCCGACTGCCAACTTTGATCAAGGTCTTGGCGTCAGCATTATCCGCCGCGCGTTGACACAACCTGCACGCACGATTCTCACCAACGCGGGCGAAGAAGCAAGCGTCATCGTCGGCACGATTATCAACTCGTCCAACACTTCCTTCGCGTACGGCTACGATGCGTCAAAGGGCGAGTACACTGACATGATCGCGCGTGGTATCGTCGACCCGCTCAAGGTCGTACGGACAGCCCTCGTAGATGCCGCAGGTGTCGCAAGCTTGCTGACCACGAGCGAATGTTGTGTTGTAGACGGTGAGGAAGATAAACCTGTTGGCGGTATGCCCGGTGGCATGGGAGGCATGGGTGGTATGGGCGGCATGGGCGGGTTCTAAGTAAGGAATGTTAAGCCTTACTCGTGACCTAGTGATGCGCGGGGTACAATAATTTCGCCGTCAGTACTTCAGTCGTCACCTCATTTATGCTGATTTATTATACTTTGCTCTGTTGTTGCACGCCGTTACGCCCCCCTCACCATCATGCATTTCACGTATTTGTATCCCTCATTATTACTTGCATGGAATTGAAACACCACTCAGCCTACTTGTTTTTCTGTTGTTTCGATGTGGACGGCATGCTAGCTGTGGTGCTTTAAATGACGTCGCCGATCCAATAAACACTCCCGCCGAAATCAACCCCACTGGTTTGCTATTGTAAGATTGTGATCCGAAAGCTAGAGCTGCCAGTATAATTTAGTTGGATTGCCAAGTTATGGTATTTGCAATTCACCTCTCTTATCGATCTTATCGCTGCAGCTTGTCTTTCTACTTTCGCCCTCATCGTCAGCGTTTCTTCTTGCCATTATGTCTCACCCTGATCTAGCGGCTAGCAGAGATGAGGGGAGTTTATTTTCGAGGACTCTAGCCTGATCGGCACACGATGCGTAGAGTCTCCCTAGCCTCATTAGCATGCGATGCTCAGAGTCCTCATTACACGCGTTCCACACACACATACTCGTCTTCTCCCCATCCCAAGTGTGTTTGAAGTGGTGGAATGAATGTCTTGTTTTCCACCTCTTCAAACGCATGAGGGAGGGGAAGCGAGTATGCGGCGGTTGTCACATAGGAAGTATGTCGCTGCAACACGCATAGTCTTTGGGCTGTTGATGCCCATATCCTTCCCATATCTCTGATTTTCAAAGTTGATAATATATTCGTAATTGGGAACATTGATTTGATTTCATATGAGTGATAATATGCAGTACAGTGAGTGGTGAACAGATCCATGGTACAGCCGGCGCCGAAGGGACAACTGGGTGTCAATATTGAATGTCAGCATGAATTTGACTTACTCTAAACCGAGCCTTGCCAATGTTGCCATATCTTTCCTTCTTCATCGAGAATGTTCCGGTGCCACCGTGTGTTCCATATGCAAGCATGGGTACCAAGTACTTCGAATATCGTATGACATGATGTAAGGCGAGGCATGATACGGTCGCGCTTGAAACTTGTTTGCAATGAATGCACTTTCATTAGCCGTTCTCGACGCCTTGAACGATGTCGAGTTTTTCAAGCTGAGCGCTGATCGAGAGGAAGAAAAACTCGCACGGCGAATTTTGACAAGAGCGGAGCACTTGAAAGCGACTTGAAGCGACCCGTACACACTCATAGTATCGATGCGAAGTACATTGTACAACATTTTATACAATACATGCTCGTCTGCTCAAACCCAATGTAATTTCAAGCTTCATTCACTGAAAGGCACCTCCAATAATACTACTGGAAGCTCTGGAACTGACTCCATGCAGGGGCGCCCATTGGGGCACCAATGCCCACAACTTTCGTCACCAATTTCTGGCAAACAGGGCACCGAGTGCAGGAACCGTACGATGTGCACACCGAGCAAACGGCGTGGTTGCAAGGACGAATGCTACAAAACAAGCCGGTGAGCGATCACTTCATCCGTGCGAGGAAAAATGACTGGTACATACACACAGCTCAACATATTGTTTTGGGACTTGCATTTCTGCAAAGGGACACCCACACCGGGCTCATAAGCGACGCCCACCCCTCCGCCATAACCGAATCCAACGTAGAAACAGACTTGATCATCTTAAATGCGTCGTATCTGTGGATATTGGTTGGCACCTCATTGAAGATGTCAAAGAAGGGAAGGCCTGCTGCCTCATATACTTTGATGTCAACTGGGGTCGGGGGTGCCATCATCTTGGTAACATGCTCGAAGTGAGCCGCATTCAGGACTTGTACGTTGAAACTTTTGCCCTCTCGACGTCCCAGATACCTGGATTGTTGTGATCTTTGTTGATGGTCTGCTTGATCATCCCACCAGCGCGAAACTCATCGCTGGCAAAAATTCCCCACTCCCTCTCAGTCTCAAGATAAAATGGATCGTCGAATCATTTTGGATGTTGTAGTCCGAAAGCGTGCGGTCATCTTCAAGTGGCTTTCCGGCAAAGATGAGCCGTTGGTCGTCCACCGCAGTTCCTTCAATGTCTTGAATCTTTGATTTGAGAACGTGTATAGTATCGCAACTTTCTGCCCCAAGAGTTATTGTCTTGTGTGTGAGGCTTTTCACATAAAGACGAATGGTCCCGGAAGTCGGTATTTTCAGGTTGGTCGTCGTCATTTCGGAGCTGAGGGACAGTCCAAGTTCGTGAGGTGTGCGATAGATATCCGCTTGTAACATGATCAGACCGCCGCCCGCATAACCGTTACACCAAAGGTGAAATACTGAAAGCTTAGCTTTCAGCATCAGCGGCGGTATATGTACTGATTATGGGAACTCAGGTAAGCCAGCGTGCTTACAGCCGTCCCTTGCCCTTGCTTGCACTAGTCTGGGCTTTTCTTCGAATGCCTGGAACATGCATGGATTCCAATCTCGTGGAGACACAAATGCCAATGATGAACATTTACCGCCTCTATCGAATATCAAAACTGACGCTCTCGAGTGAGACGGTCACCGGTAGCCAATAGGAGCTCCTCACGAACACTCCCCACGGACCCGCTTTCCTCGTCTCACCTCTGTTATGGGTCCCACACAACTACATTCGATTCAAAATTTTATAGCCATGTCTAATGGCTTATCTCGAAGCTACACCTACCTCCGTGGATGGAGAGCATTCCATGACTTTATTTCAACAACCTTCAAACTTTCTCAGTGGCCTACCCGCATTGTATCAATCCCCTTCGACATATGAGTTCATGGAGTTCAAAAAAGGAAGAAGCTTTCATGTAGAGCTGCTCACATTGTCTGCAGCCCTGCTGACGCGCCGTCGCGATGATATCCGCGACTGGAGGATAGACGCGTTTGACAACATCGGTCAAGAAGTATATCCGATTTGGAAGAGTTCCTTCGAAGGTATCCTATTCTCCCGTACATTTTTGGTATGATTCTGATCATTGGGAGAAAATTTTGGCGTGCGGGTTATGCGCCTGACAAGGGGTGTTATGAACCAGATAAGAGATATTATGATAGGACTGGTGTCATATGCATGTACATGATCATGATACCCGATGAACATGAACATCCTTACGAACAAAGAGAAGCTCGGACTAGGAGCGGGAAATGGCCGAGTCTTAGATAAAAAAACAGAGGTAGATTAATCGAGGGGAGAGGAATTAATGCGTTGATTGAGATGGAGCCTTCAAGTTTGTAATCGCATCCATAGCAATGAAGCGCTCCCACAATATCGATCTCCCCACACGTACGCGTGTCGTTTTGATGAATTTACAAATTTGACATGCAAGCGATATCGATGAGATCATATCTATAGACGTATCATCAGTTAAACATCCCAATGAACAGCCGCAAAGACTCACCTGACATCCTACATCCTCGCTTTTGTGTTCCCCGAACCATTCACAATCTCATCCAGGATCTCGACGAGCGTCTCTCCAAGTTCGTCTGGTTTCTCTTGTGGGACCTAATAGGTTTTGTGAATACATCTTACAGATCACTGCGGCAGGAAAATAAGACGGAGACATGTACCAAATGTCCTGCTCCCTTGATAGTCCGCTGAGACACTACTCTATGCTCCGCAGCATCTAAAATTTCCTTCTTTGCCGTTTTAGATCTACATAAATCTCGTCACGCCACTGTCGACCACGAGAAAAAAGAAAAGAAAAGAACGCACATAAACTCATCAAAATTAGCCCAGACGACATGAACTCCCCTCCCAGCCTCCTGCACCGCCCTACACGCATGCCCAAGAGACTCGGGCTCCACCGTATGCGATAAACATGCATACAACGGGCTCTCTTCGTCCTTTCTCAGCGTAGGCGTAACATAACTCCTCTTCTTTCCTGCTTCGACTTCGGACTCCACCTCTTCAAACCCATACTTCACATAACTGCTCAAAACCCTCTTATCCCACTTCCTCCAAACGCCTTTCCCACCCAGCAACCACTTCATCAACGCTTCCCTATCCGTCCAGCGATCGCGTTTAGCTAGTGACCCTCGAACGTTTGCGGCTCCGTGGATGGAACGAGGGTCAGTAGGAGTAAGAGAAGGGAACATCAATGTGGGTTCAATCATTATGAGAGCAAAGGGTGTAAGAGAAGGGGGCATAGATGCGAGCGCAAATATCCAGAGCGTGCAACTCCCTGAATGAGCGATTCCTACTACTGTGCTGGATTTGAGTGAGGGAGTGGAGAGAAAGGCCTCGAGGTAGAGCGCGATATCTATCGTTGCTTGAGGTGATCTTAGTATTAGTAGTGATGCACGGGAAAGAACGTACTGCACATCGCCTTCCCGGCTGCCTTGCGCGCATCAAGTACGGGACGGTTGAGAAGTGCCGTTTGACCATGATTAGGGAAGTCAAGCACCCATATATCTCGGATCGTAGCGCGAGTTTGAGCGTGCAATAGCAGGTGAGTGATAGTAGGGTCGTACTGTTCCTTGTCTGAAGCACATTTTGAGTCACGGTGCGAGATATGGATGGAAAAACCCACGACCAGCGAGCCCGTGCGTGAACACGAGTGTGAGACCGTTTTCAGCGCAGGAGACGGGGTAATACAATGTGGAACACTTGAGTTCGACTGGGTCTGAGCCTAGAGTTGTGTGTAATGAGAAGATGCGTCTCTCAGGCGCCGGAAGCTGAGACATTTGACTCCAGTGTTCAACTTATAGTAAGACGTTTGTTAGAAGATGGTAACTTCCTTGCTTTGCAACAAACTAATGGAGGAACCAAGGATAGCGCACTAGTAGCGTCAGCTTTCACCCCAACCATGTGGTAACGAAATTCCGGTTGTTTCGGTGAGTCGCATGATGCATCTGGAAATCGGGCGTTGCCGGTGGCCGTGGTTGTCAACTTGGCAGTCACTTCAAGACTTGAAGCTTGAAGTTGTACTTGAGCTTGACTTGAGTGGTGTGCACGGTCTTTGCGCACAGTATCTCCAGCTATTTTTTCCAGCCCTGGTACTAGTGAATGCCGCCATCCTTTCACCTACTACTAATTCCTGGTACCTGTGGCCTAGCGCTATGCCGTCGATTTCTTCTGTGGAACCGTGCATCAAGACTGGGCGGCACGTCCACGTCAAAATCTGGCGTTAGATCCCTATCGTGCTCGCAGTTAACATTCCCTCCCTCGTTACCTTTTCCCATCAATCTTCCTTCTCAGTTATTGCTATTTGGCGCGGCCTTCACATTCTTCAGTGGTTACCCCTGCATCCTGGATTTTCCTTCTGCAGCTCCCCTCGTACACCCTGCAGGCTACATGCACGTTCTTGTCATTAGTTCTTTTATATTGCACCTAGCAAGAGAATTAAGTCGGTTCATGATTAAAATTTCATCATATGTAAAGGATAAAACATTGTCTAGGAGATGGGCTATATTGCACACCCAAGTTCTGTATGGAAGAGGGTAAACGTGAGGGAGACGGAAGAAGTGAGAAAGTGGTGTCATTGAGAAATGCTGTTTCAAGGAATGCGCTTGAATCGGTGACTCCAATGGCTGATTAGAGAACCGACGAGTCCTTGAGGGTGCGTTACGTTGATTGCGGGCCCGGCCTTTACGTCGTAATATGACTTTGTATTGTTTTAAATGCTTTTGGCGCCGAAAATAAGGGACATGTTCTGTATATATTGCCGTGCAATTGGGGAACATTCACGGGAAATGAATGTTGTGCGTGAAGACCGTGAACTCGACCACCAGTGGGACGAAGAGTCGAAGACGAAGTAGATGATAGTACATAAAAAAAGTCCTTTCTCCATTACAAACGTTTGTGGGCCGGGGTCCAAATAATCCATTTTGGAATTGTAACAGGTTACGCATGTGACTCGTCTTCAGGGACTCAAAGGCACAACTGCCACCTACGGACGTTACCATTTATTCCTCTTTATGATGTTCCGTGTCCATGTGCGGCCACCATCAAGGGATACAGCCATGATTTGCGGTTGCGCATAGCATGGTGAATGGGCAAGCCGTCGCCTTAAAGTTCCCTGCTCCGATATCGATATCCCGTCTACATAGCATTCGAACGAGCTAGTCTTAGCAGAGGTTCAGGGAAAGTTACATTCTCGGCGAGGATTGGGGACTTGCCTCAGTCCGAGACTCGCATTTGTACGGCATTGCAGTGTACCAAATTTTTATATTTGAGTGCAAATGTTTTAACGTTTCATTTCAGGGCTTTAAGTTTCAATTGGGGTTGGCAATCTGAACCGCCTAGGCACCACGTCTTGGCCAATATTAGTACTATTACCCTGTAGATATATGTAGGTGGATACAGTCTACTTTCACTTATCTTGTGCAACCTCCCTCCGGTGTAGCAGCACTAAGCCACCTTCTTACCAGCTTTCACCAATGAACAACATACCTGCGTTTACAATTCAGTTCATAGGTAAGAGCAGATAATCAATATTTGTGCTTTGATTCCCTATCCACTGAGCACATATTATTGTTCAAACTTTTAGGATTGACCATCTCTTTCGTGTAAGTCTGTCTTGGTTGCTGAGAGCATTCGGTCCCAACTTAAATGGCTCTGATAGGCAACTAGGTGTTGCTGCTGCCCAGGGCTTCTGTTATTATCAAGCCTTCCCTGATGATAAACGACTGCTCAAGTATCTTGTGAGTACATGACAATGGTATCACTTATATCCCCCAACTGAGGAATTTTAGGTTTTACTGTCTTGTTCGTTTTCTACCATACTTATTGCATACATATTTAACTATCATACAGGATTCTGAATACCACCGGGGCGCTATTGTCAAGTTTCATGTACTGGTCGTTCTTCACTAATTGTTTTAAAAGCATGTCCCCAGAGTGTCAGGCTTGGTGAGTTACTTCACGTACATACTCATGATGTCTACCGGTTTTAACGCAGTTGCAGGGATGTGGTGGTGAGCAAGATACCTTTACTGTCAGATTGGACATACTCAACTTAAACCACACCTGTGGCAGGCGATGATGCAACTCTTTGTGAATGTGAGTTCCAGAAACGTCTTTGAGATATCGATATATATCTGAATTCTTTCCAGATTACCGTACCATTCATTGTGCAAAGGTACATTGTTAATCGCTATCACGAGTGAGGCTTACCTCTTGGCGCCGCAGTTTTTATTGCCACCGTGTATGGATAAGTAAGTTATTATCTATTAGTTGTATGTCACTTATAATGCAGCTGTGTACGCACGCAGTCAGCAATAGAAACATTACATCACCATACCGATAGTATGTGTTTTATCGCATTAACAAGATCCATGGATTCACATTGGCGAGCAACAGATTTTATTTGCAGTTTCGTCTTATGGTAAGTTTTATTGTGTACTGCATATCGGTTGTACTCTCAGAGTAACTTGTCTATGATAGTGTTTGGTCTGGGTTGGTCGGCTGGACAATGCTCGCTTTGTGAATGTGACTGACGGTTTTCTTTTGCTTCCAGTAACTATTCCGCCACAGTGAGTTTTCTTGGTAACATCGAATAACGTAGTTCAATGACATCCAGGGAGGTTGGGGCTTTCTCGAGCATCACAGTACGTCGGAGTGTTTCCCTAAAGGCTTTACTGACATATTTTAATAGCCACTCAAAATGTCTACTACAAAAGCATTTCAGAGCGTTTTGTGTGACTCCTTGATCAGTTTTTCCGTCTACTTTTATCTGCGCGCTGGAAGATTTGGTGTCCACCGGTAAGTTAATGTCCTGCAACCCAACTGTTAAAGAATTCACCTGTGCGATGTAGCACGGACACCCGTATTAAGACCATAACCAAGAATTTCATCAGCATGGGCGTTCTTGTGAGGCAAGTCTTGTACCGCTTTGATGCAATCACCACGAAACACCTTATTTCGTGCCTCACAGTTTGTTGTCTATCAGCATATGCATATCGGTACGCAGCATGATATATGCAAAACTGTAATTTTCTAACTAAATGACAATGCACAGTACTGGGCAAACGCGTCTGTTGCCATCGGGGGTATAGTCATGGTTCTCAGAGCTGTGAGTGATGTTCTGAGTTACTGTTGTTCCGAGTCTGAGATGGCATGCATCATATAGCATATACGAATTCATTACTGTCGATGTAGGTGAAATTACGAGCTGATTGTTCACATTAACTCATGGTACGACTACTAGACTCAACGCCAGGGAGCTACCTGGGCTTCAAACGATGGGAAATGATATCGAACTTGCAACGATTTCGGCCGTGCACAATTCGAGATAAAGCTGCTACTCTACGCGCCAGATCTTTGTGTCCTTGTGGATGTAATAACTTAACACTGACAACATGAGTATCGTATCTCCTTGTGTTTATTGCATGCAATGCAAATCAGTATGACGCTCCAATATGATGCTCCAAAAGGAACTTTAATAAATTGTGTGATACAGCATCAAGTGTGTGATACACAACCTCAAAGTGCGCAATACACCAGCTACCAGCTACTTCACAATATATAATATGACCTTCCAGCGGTCTAGGTTGGATCATCTCTCTGATGAGTTGAGTTTCTCGAAGCGTTTGACAGTCTCCTTACAAGGTCGAAGATTTCATCCATTCAGCAAAAATCTATCCATTCCATTCTGGCACAGCTGTTTCCAGTCCTCCTCACATCTCTTTTGCTTCAGCAAGTTCCTGCATGCACCATAGGTAGGACTAGTGTTGCCGTTACTCCGACTTGCCGCCGGCTCAAGCCGTGTAGCCCAGCTTAGCCGGACCGACGGACCGACAAGAAGCCGGACCTTCCAGAAGTCACAGTTCCTAATTTGGCAGTTAAGCTGCGGTTCATGGTTTCGAGTCGGTCAACTGTTATTGATCTTGACATTTCCCACCGTTCAACATCTGCAAAACCACTGAAATGAACGCTTAATTTACGCGCGTTACGGACACTTACGAACACTTACGACCTCAGTAGCACACTCACGCGATTGGTGGAGATGCTCTCGATGTTATTTATTTTATTTGCCGCTCTGAACTTACGAAGATGGAGAACCGAACGTTTGATCAATGATAATCTATCCCATCTCACTGAAAATAAAAGATGACGGGCTTGATTTTATCTGAGATAAGATTGATAAAAAAAATAGAGAACACTGTGGTTAAATTGCAAGCTGAGATCATAACAAAGAATGTAACTAATGTAAATCTGAGCGCAATGAATGATACACCTCCTTGTCCGAGGAATTGTTTAGGTAAAGATGCTCATATACCTCCATATGGTCAGCGCCTTGGCCGTACACAGGATTAGCTCTACCGCATGCGTGACATCTGTGAGAGAAATGACTGCACCCAATCCCATCCGCTGGCCTGTGGGCCCTTTGCAATATTTTCGAGCACCGTATACATACTGATGGCAGGTTGATTGGCTGGATTGTCGACGATCTCATAGTACTGCACATAAAGGAGTGGTTGGTCTGCAAGGTAGTGGGGAAGTGTGACGTGGCAAGGTGCAATGGGCTGAAAGACTGCCCGGACTTGAGCAACAAGATTTACTGTGTAATGCACAATCAGTAATGGGCAGCCAAGATAAAATAAACATCATTTACCAGTCTGGTCGCCCTGTATCGACTGCATAATCACAGCATCACAATTTCCCAGAGGAAACTTTTCTGACGGTGGGGCAGGCTGCACGACTTGATTAGGTATGATCATCCACGAGCAAAAAACAGGATGCAGCTGTAAGCAAAATTTATTCCACATCTTGAGGCAACCACAATCACGGCTCCATGTAGTCGTGAATTGACCACCGGAAGCCTTTGCATTATAATCAGAAAACACTTGTCCAAAATCTGGCAATGCGTAAAGCTGCTGGATTTCATTGAGAGACATCTTGGCTGATCAGGAGTGATGGTAACATGAAAGGCAACTGTAGCAGTGGAAGACAGGATACCTTTCAAAAATAATTTTGAACTGGATGCGGCCTGACAAAACACCATTGATTCAGATCATTAGGTGCGATGCAGGCGATCCATGCAAGAGCAGGGTCAGTTTCAGTGACCTCTTGCTTTTCTGTGATGATGGCATTGGCAAGGGGGAGTCATGCATCTGTAGGAAAAGGTACAACTGGAATCGCCACAGCAACTCCTCACAGTTGAGAATGTCAATGATTTGTTCCATGAAGGTCCATGACTGGTGGGATGTCCTCTCAAAGGGGAGTTTACAGTGAGTAATGAGAAGATGCTCAGTGATGTCAGCAGTCCATTGGATGAGGGCGCCGGCATCCTTGGTGAACAAAGCAAAACTCTGCAAAAGCTCAAGCTTTGGAATGATAAAGTTATTGAGTGTTCCTTTGGTGCCTCGTCTCACTGTAAAGATACAACCTAACCTGGGCTGTAGATAAACTACCTCCTAAGTTAGTACATATGTGAGTCTTGTGCTCCATCTAGTCTGTTTCACTTGTGAAACAAGAGCGTTCGACCCTAAAGGGGGATGCCTATTAGTATGGTCAAGTTCAAGTCAAACTTATGTGCGAAATGAAGCGTCGTAGTCAGCGGTAAGTTGCGTGGTCAGTGATGATGCTGCCTGAACTAGTGTCATATGTAGTGGTGCTACCATGGTTGAGATATAGTCAGTAACAGTTGTGTCGAGCAAGCAATGATATCAGCGGTAGTGGTAAGGTTGCGAGCGGTGCAAAGAAACAGTAAAGAAGGCTGTGGTACTTTCAGTGGTAAAGTAGCGGTGCGTGAGAAGTTCAGTCAAAATAACAATCAAAAGTCCAGCAGTATGCCAGCGGTAATGGAGAAGAGCGTGATTGATTAATGAGTGATAAGGAAAATTTAAAGACTAAGTCTACTACTGGGTAGTTCCAGAGCTAGACAATAATCCTGACCTATAGTACTGCAATGGGGTAAAATCAGGTACTGTATTGTGCGGGGTATGTGGTGCTTATATCCTAAATCATATGTATTTGGAATACTCTAGGCGAGATCAGTAGCGCTCGAGTGTAGTAACCGCCATATGTAAACATAGCGTGAGGCGCTGCGGCATGAGGCAACATGTAATAAGACTTGCCATGGAATCAGTGATAATGAACATAAAACAAATGACGCACCAAATGGAGCTATGCGGACGTAGCAAGGACATGGGAGGACATCGTATGTGGAATGAGGTGCGGTAGTCGGTACGGTGTGCAGTAAGCGTGGGATGCCGCTGGTAATGCTAAAGGGGTAAGATGGCCATTGTTACGACCATGCAAAACCGGAGATTAGTAAGAAGTCCTGGTCTTACATGGGGTTGTACCGGAGGGTTGTAAAGTCAAAGGGGCTTGGCCTCAGCTCATATGCTGTGCCCCTTACCCAAGTATTGCCCTTAATTTGGATGAAGTCCAAGGGAGAGTTCTGGTGAAGTCCGATGGAGGGTCGGATGAACTCTAAGGCAGGATAGCTCAACAGAGCTCTGATGGACTTCAGATGAGCGCGGGAATGCACCGGAACTATTTCCGGAAGGTAGGGAGTAATGGTAACACTACTGGAACAAGCTCCAAGTAGAACAGATGAAGGATGGACCGCTGGACAAAGTCCAGGGCAGGATAGGAGCAGAGCTCTGGAGGGAAAGATGATCCATAGATGTCAGAGGATAGGATAGGATGGATCCGGAGGACTAGGGGTCCGAAGGTCCAGAGCTCAGAGGAGCGGAGGAGCAGAGGAGGAGCGGATGATTGGATGATGGATGAGCATAGCTCTGTGGATCTTAGAGGAAGTGTTGGCTACTAGAGAGGAGTAGGTCCAGATATGGTGTAGAGATAGTATAGACTACTCTGGACAAGGTCCGGAATAGAAACAGACAGTATAAGACTACCAAAGGTAGAGTCAGAGGTGAAACAGATGATAGACGGAGATGGTCAAAGTCCGAAAAGATTATAGGACATAGGATCAAAGCTCCGGCCTAGGGAGTGATCCCATAGGCCTGAGGTCGGAAGCTTACAAGGGCTGGAGCCCAAGTGCAAGAATGGAAATGGAGTTATATAGACATGATAACAGGATACAGAGTAATTAAAGGAATATACATAAGTAGGAACAATGAATCAGACTCCGGTCTGCAGGAGTTGTACTACAAGTTTATATACTGTAGGTAGCATGCCGGAAGGCAAGTAAGGATAGTCCAAGGCTATGTTTGAGGCATTGCGGAACACAAGGCTATGAACTCAGAAATAAGACTTGTACGAAATATCTTATCAAGATGGAAGTCAAGATAACCAAAAGACGGACACAGGTATTAACCTAAAGGAGTAATGCGCAGGTGTGCGGGAATAGTTTCGGATATGAGCATGGATCAGATCGGATGGATGGACTGAGTTGGATATGGATATGGATTAGACATGAATGGATATTGATTGGAGTGGATGGGTGGACTAGGATGTATGGATTGGGTGTCCAGATGTCCATGGATCAGACCTGAATGTACGGTATATGACAGCCATGGACAAGTGGTAACTCCTATAGACGTGAGACGAGTGTCAAAAGATAGGGTTTTAAGCCCAGTGCCAATATGTTCGTTACATCACGCCTGCATCAAATATTGCATGCTTGTGATTATGAAACTCTTTGAGCGAGGCGACCATAGAATCAACAGAGGTGTCAGAATAAACAGGGCTTTGGGCCTTGTAGATGAAATAGATCAAAGCGCAAATTGCATGGACAAACTGGGGGGGGGGGGGGATGATCCCAGTGATAGAAGGAACCAAGGTGCATTGCAAGTCCCGATGTTCTCAGCCAGTTGGCATGTTCCTACTCTCTTGTGGTGACTTTGGAAATGGATATCAAGTTTGTCCTTCCCCACCGATTCTTTGAACCACTTGAACAGGTGGTCAAAGAAAAATTTATGGCCAGTGTGAAGAATTTCCCTTACCAGAAAGTGAGAAGGGTCTGAGCATCACCAGTTCCATCAAAAAGGCTGGTGAATGCCACTTAACGAATGAGCCTTGGCTTCCTCCTGGAATTCTTGCAACCTCCATGGATCAATGCATTGACAGATGTCGTATATCACTGCAAGTGTATGTTCTTTCGTGCGTGGTGGATGGCGATAAGTGTCACCAAAAGATTGAGATGTGGCCAACGTGATAGGAGAAGTGACCTTCGAGACACATGCGATGGCTTGCTGTTCTGGCAAATCTGCAGTGTATGCAACCAAAGGTGTGAAGCAGTGTCATACATGGCCGGCTGGATCAGGCATCAACTTGCCCACCATGGCTGCGACCTTAATGTCTGCAAAGATGATGTCCAATGCACTTGTGGAATAGCCGCTGGCTTAGAATGGTTTGGTAGTCAGGATGCATGTCAATGAATTTGGGAATCAGCATGTATGTGACGCATTGCCAGGCATGACATGTTGCTCTCATCCACACGTCAGACTGAATGTTGCTGATGGTGACAAAAATGGGGTGCATTTCAAGTCCTTCAGTATGCCACGTCACAGGTGTCTTGTCAGATGCAATGATCATTGGAACAATGGTAGCACCCTCGGGAAGCTGATCCTGCACCGAAGTCATCAGTAAACTACTGTGAATGATATAATGAACTTACCTGAATTTCGAATGCTTGTTGGGCCATAAAATATTCACTGTATTTGCGTTTGTCACCATCGACTACGATGTGCGGGTCATATGTCATGTGGTTCGCAAAAATTGGATTTGCGAAGAGATCTTGCACTACCTCTAAGCCATTGTGCCAGATGAGGTTTATCGATTGGACAGTTGGGTACCTGGTTATTTCGAGTGTCATTGAACACCATTTTGGTCCAGTTGGAAGTGAAGCTACCCATGCAAGTAGCTGGTCTTTGGAGCTAAACAATGGATTAGCTCAGTGTACTTGTCAACTCAAGGTCAGTACACTAGCCCATATTCTCTAACTTCAGATAAACCCATTCCAGCTTCAGAAATCGCTCCATGTCACTTTGTGTTAAGCGTTCACAAAGGAATTTTCCAAGCTCAAATTCTGCCTGGTCTTGAAAGGGATAGAATGGAGCATAATGTCGGCGGTAAGCATACTGGTCATTTTCCATCGCCTCAGGATGTTTGGCATCTTTCCAAATATATAGCCAGAAGATGGGTGGTATTGCCCAAAGACATAATCTTTTCCTGCTTCAGAAGTAGACTGAAGGAAGGCGGGTGGGTGTCATATACTGTACTTCACACCCCATCTCCACTATGACCTCCTGACCTAATCTCCACATCTACGTACCTCTGGATCTCTGCAGCTAGCCTGCTAACCCTACACACATCCTAGTCCACTCTGAGCATAGTCTCACCCACCACTATGTCCGGACTTTCCCTCCTCTGATATCCAGGACATCCCCACCACATCTGATCCTCATCCATGTCCTGTCCGGATCCCAGATCCCCGGACCTCTGGATCTCTCTGTGTTCATCTCCAGACATATTCCTGCACCACATGCATTACCCCATTTAGGGTATGTCCTTGTCTCCGGCTCTCAGTTACCTCTGTCTCTGTCTTGATAATCTATTCCATACATATCTCATCTCCAAGCTCATTTAGTTATGTTCCATTGTACTTAGCAATATGTTTCTGCATGGTTCATACATAGCATTGGACTATGCTTACTGATCTTCTGTTATGCTACCTACAGTATATAAACTCGGACTTGTACTCTAGCAGACCTCAGTCTGAATATTTATGTTTCCCCATTAACATTTTCCTTTGTACCTCCTATACTTCTCATGTCAATATAACTCCGTTCCATTCTCGCACTTGGGCTCTGGCCCTTGTGAACCTCCGGTTTCAGGCCTATGGGAGTATTCACTAGGCCGGACATTTGACCCTTTGTTATATTATGATTTCTGGACTTCGTCTGACTCCTGTCTCTGACCCTGTTCTCCTCTGGCTCTACCTATGGTAGTCTTCCTCTGTCTGTTTCTACTCCGGACTTCGTCCGTAGTAGTCTATACTCTCATTATGTAATCTCTGGACCTACTTCCTCTACAGTAGGGCAATACTTCCCCCTTGATCCATGGAGCTCCACTCCTCTGCTCCTCTGCTCCTCTGCTCCTCTGCTCCTCTGCTCCTCTGCTCCTCTGCTCCTCTGCTCCTCTGCTCCTCTGCTCCTCTGCTCCTCTGTTCCTCTGTTCCTCTGCTCCTCATCCTCCAGACCTCCTATCTCCAGACCTCCAGCCATATCCTACCCTATCCTTTACCTCCTGTGGATCATCTTTCCCTCTGGAGCTTCGCTCCTATCCTGCCCTGGACTTCGTCCGGCAGTCCGACCTCCATTCCATTTACTTGGGACTCATCCAGTAGTCTTACCCTTATTCCCTGTTCCTCTGGAAATAGTTCTGGTGTGTTTCCCACACTCCTCTGGTAGTCCGTTGGTGCTCTTCTGAGCTGTCTAGCCCTAGAGTTCATCCGGAGTTCCCCTCCGGACTTCACCAGAACTCCCCCTCAGACTTCATATGAAATTAGGGGCACATACTCATATAAGGGGCACAGCATATGAGCTGAGGCCAAGCCCCCTTGAATTAGTTATGACCTCAAGTACGACCCCCCATGCCAAGCTGGAACTTCTTAGCAGCCTCCAGTTTGGCATGGCCATAACAGTGGGACAGGAATATAGCAATCCTGTACCCAAGGCCAGCAGCCATTTGTTGTCTGGAGGTGTTCTAACACTGCATCAGTAGAAGGCAAATCGATCTGACACTGGGGGCATTTTGCAATAGATGATCTAGTGTGGTTACTAAAGTTTCAATTCCAGAATGTAATAAAAACTCACAAACGGGCATCTATGACAAATGGCCTATGATGGCCCCTGTCATGATGGTTGCTGGCCTCCATTGAGTCACCTGGGAGAATGCAGACTTACACCTGCTTGCCAGTGACTGCCAACAAACAGCACAGAAAAAACTGCTAAGTCCTTCAAACTCTGCTTTGGCACCTTTTTGTCATATACCATACTTCTAATCCCAGATCCGAACATATCCGATCTGATCTGATCGATTCCATTTCCGTCCGGTCCACAGATCCTGTCCGGACCACCCATCCGAATGTGCTCACTTCTCGCACCTTAACTCCCTTGTGTATATCTGCATCTATCTCCTTTCGTCATTCCTCCTGTTTCCGGTATTCCGGCTGTGTATATTTCCGTCCTGCATCACTGATCCGTTACCTGTGTTCATTTCCAATTCATGCTTACTGATCCGCTGTGCATTAACTAATAGACTTCTGTTACACTTCGTACATAGCTCTCGGTCCCGGACTTGTTGATTATCCGTCTTAGATAGTTACAGTATATAAACCACTTGTAGATCTCCATAGAACCTTAGTTCGAATATCATCTTAGATTCTGCTCATTCTGCTTCCTCCGGACTTAAGCCACTTTCCGCTCTAAGTCATTTTCCGAGACTTAGGATTGATTCCTATAGTCTATATCTCCGACTCTATCTTTGGATAGTCTATCCCTCTTAGTTTCTAGTTAGGAACTCGTTCCGAAGCTAGTCTTTATCTTCGTTCTATTCTTATGTTCCGGATAACCTTCAGACATCCGGATCCGTCATGCAACTCCTTCCGGATCTTCGGATGTATAACTTCTCCCTGAAATAAGGGCATTACTCGGGAAAGGGGCACAGTGCACGAACTGAGGCCAAAGCCCTTCGGATCTCTCTACCTTTGAGTATGGTCTTAACAGTATATTTGAACTCAAACCTTTCTGAGTAACTTTTTAAACCATTCCATATCATGCCTCCCCATAAAACTCAAAACACTCTCCGAGGAGCCGGACTTGGTCTGATCCAACGAGATCCCACACCCATTGTCCAAACATTCACCAGTTTCTCTCAACGCCGCACAAGCATGAGTGACATAGGTCAAAAGTATTTCCGCTCGTCAAGCCAGACCAGATCTGGTAACACCAACTTGGAACCCGGATAACCCAGACTCCAATTCGCGCCCGACCATTTGCTTTGATGATGAGCTGCGCAGTAACCCACCAGATGATGAAGTTGATGATCCGGACAATGAGGACCCGGATGACGAAGAAGATAAAATCCATCTGAGCCCTCAGGACCGGGTCCTAGCCCAACTATCCGTAGCCATTAATCACCTCGCTTGCAGTAGCCGTCGCA
>JABCPU010000514.1:0-44282 GCA_016800925.1 Suillus spraguei | reverse complement strand
CTACTTACAGGAATAAACAAGATAGTGTTTCATGCCAAATACAATGCGATGTGCTATGTTTAAGGTATCGAAAGCAAGATTAGTAAACGCGCAATGTCACATATACACTCTTCTCAGCTCTGCGGCGCTGGTAATCCGCTGGCACATGGGGCAGAGCTTGGTTGCCCCCAGACAGCGAAGCCAACATTCACGACAACATGTGTGCCAGCATCCTGTTGACACCGTTGGCTCGGCATACTGTGAAAGACAGATACGGCACAAGTTAGGTGCAGATGTTGAGCCAGCATTAGATTCCTATGATTCAGTATTAGTTGGGGGTATATCATGTAATCATGGTTTGCACTTACCAGAGTCTTCAGCTTGTTTTCCAGAGCGAGAATAAGTGAGCTGGGGTCATTTCGCGAGCGCGCAGTGAAAATGTCGAGGTCCAGCTGGTCCGTCTCAATCGGTTGGACAACTTCACTCTCTACACTATCTGCCTGCTTCGTTAAGACCTTGCCATCAACTACCAGGTGTCTGAGCGTCTGCCGTTCTTGGGTAGTTCCTGTATGGCCATCTATGTCGACGTCGATATCCTCATTCTCAGGGTGCAAATCTCGGTCACTTGAGGGCAAAGCGAGGACATCAGCCTCGCCAAACTGTGCTTCTCCGAACACATCCTCGCCATCTATGTCCACTTCATCTTCGACGTCCAGTGAATTTGTTCGAACATGGATACCAGTGCCTGTTTATAGAGTCAGCAATAATCTACGTCATATTTTGGCCTCCGTACTGACCTCGTAGACTTGCACTTGTAATGACCCTTGTTCTAACGCTACCCCCGCCACCACCTATATCAAGATCTTCATCCTGTAACCGCTCCCGTTCCAACCTAGTGCTTTCATGTGCTAGACATGCATCCACATGTGCCTCGACGACATCTCGATCGCCCCTGACTACCTGTGCACACACAGGACATGTCGTCCCTCCCTCAACTTCCATAATCCAGGACTCTGTTTCATGCTCCTTAGCAAGCTCTTTGAGACGTAGATGTCGTGCTTTTCGTCGACGCGTAATGATTTGAATAGTCTTGCCAATAGCAGAAGGAGATGTGGAGGATTGGATAGAGGTGGTGAGAGATTTGCGAGCTTTTAGTGCAGAGCGTCTGGCGCGGTTGCTCGGGCTGAAATGGATGATGTCAATTGGTAGTGCAATGAAGTAAACAGATAGTTAGACGCACCCTTCCTCTAAGTCATCAACTTCTGCCAAGACCTCCGCCTCACCAATATGCCGAATGATGTCTTCCACCCTTTGCATTTCAAGAACGGCATGAGCAGCAAGCAGGCGCACAGGGATCAATTCTGCACATGCCGGGCATTGCCTTGTCTGCTCTCTTAGCTATGTGTATCCTCATTCAGGTAAGATCACAAATTGAAGAAAGTCACGTACGCACGTTTTTTCACTGGAGGGGCAATGACAGGAGCTTCCGAGTGCGTCGATGAGAGTGAAGAAGAGCTCGGGGACGAATCTCTCGCTCGTTTCTTGCCTCTAGATGCTCTCGTTCAATATACTATTAGGCCAACGAACAAAATGAAAACACGAACTTCATTGATCTTGGACGTCTCACTTGCAATGTTATTTTAGTGTTCAATATTATAGGGAATGCGTCTACATTATTCAGTGATGTCAGTGAAGCTGAAGCAGGTTTTGGAGGGATGGATTGCATGCAGGCAAGTTGGATGTAGTAGCCAACTTGTGACTTTACCCCGATCAGATCTGAATCACGTGACTATGTGACGAGTCCATTTGCGATACATCTAGTACAGCTGACTACTTGAAGTCCAGGATATGTGGCTTACACTGCACTATCGCGATGAAATACATTATCATACATGTTAATTTATAATAAGTACTGTGCTTAAGTTCCGAAATAAGTAAAGCACTACAATTGTACTAAATACAAGATACAGTTATGCGCCACTCTCCTCCCACCCCACCTTGCGAGTGTCTCATGAGAGATATGACTAAGTACTGACTACACCCGATGCCCATCAGTGAAGTGATTTGATTTTTTAGCCATGTGATGCAATTGCTGAAGTAAACCGTGAGAAATTTAATATAACGAAATGCGATCATGTTCATGCAAGTAGCAGCACACTCTTATCAATACCCGGGGTTTCACCTGATTTATGTTTTGTGTGAGGATGTTATTTGAGACTTTTCCGTGTCCTTTGGGACCGGCGGTCAGTGTAGTACCTAGAATGACATTCCACTTGATAACAAAATTGTGACAAGGTGCATGGGTTGTCGTCCTAAATCATCGTTCCAGATCAAACTACCACCTCCGTATTTACAAAGTTTGTTGCAATTTTTATTAATGTATAGGTATCTTAATCAGTTCATCAGTTCACTGATGCAGGCGTTCGACGCGATGGTAGCATACGCTGAGGAGTTGAACTATACTAGCCTGGAATACAAACCACGTATAACTTGCCTAGTATTCCTCTCCCTCCGTCCCACAACGACTGACGGTGAGTTCCGTTTCTTGTCTTTTATCTTGCCAAGACACTCACGATTGTACTTGGTCTCTAATTTTGTCCAGTCTTATTATAATGCAAGGCTGATTATGGCCGTGGGTTCGACGGGGGTCGGTGGATCATGAGCAATTATGAGTGGGAGTTAATTCACTAAAGATACGGCAAGTAAGACCATACTTTCAATTATATCTAACTAAGCGAGTAATCGGACTCATCAAAGCGATTCCATCGTCAGTGGAGTGGCGCTCCCTACAATAGGACACTTATTTCCTGTCCAACCAAGGTTTGCTAGGCTGACTGAGATAATGATCCATCATATGTATACTTCACTAGTAAGTCCCAGTAGTGATTGCTCACCAATAAGAAGGCAGCAAAAGAATCGGCCTAAGTACCTAATGTTCATGATTATGCCGAATTATCAATATTTCACCTGCTTGTAGCCTGGCGGTATTTCATCTAATCTGGTGCGGTTTTCCTGATGAACACAGCCGTGATACCAACGTCATTATTTGAGTCTTGACATAAATGCATTAAGAATGACACGAATTATAGGTATGTCTAGTTATGTTTCATACTAACATATATATCGAGAACAATTCGGACTATCGACCAACATATGCATACTTCCCATCAAAATGCTTTCACTGAAAGTCGTGCAATTCCGGTAGCGATATCCTTACAATCTCAAGGACTCGACACATGAGGATGTGCACCAAGGTCGAGAAAAGTGTGCCACTACTAGCTATTACTTGTTCAATCCCTCAGTTACAGCTCGTGACAGACAGACTTCAATTGTACTCCTAATGATTTTGATATGTTAATTCATATTTATTCCGCCATGAAGAAAATATATTCGTGTATCAGACTATAGTGTTACACTGCGATAACAAGATTATGCTTGATTACAATAGCCATGGCTACAATACCAAGAACTCACCAGCCGGTTTACTCATGGAGGTAGCAACCGAGGGTATGGTGTGGGAGAGCCACGCGCACGAGCCGCAGTTTTTTGATTGTGCTTGCTGGATTAAAATAAGCAAGTCAAATAACCTAGGCGGTGGCACCGGATGAGGAGAAGTCACAAGTTGAGCGTGGGAGGGCAAAAGGAGAAAAGCATGCGAGCCGGGGTTGCCTGCTGTATTATGTAAAAGAAGCAAGTCAAATAGTCTACTACTGGTATCGGATCACGAGAGGTTACAACTCGAAAGCGTCCTGGGAAAGCCCGGGAGCTCCGGAAACCTCACCTGAAACTGCTTTTGCTAACCATCGGAGCTGATAAGTAGACTGGATGATGTGAGTGTTTTTTTTGAAGAATGTATCAACATAACATCATGTACGAAGAGGCAGGTGCAAAAGGTGCCTCCGCTGTACACGTATCCGAATGTCACGGTGATCTTACAGTACTGAGTCATGTAAAACGCTCTGTATGCTTGAAATCCTGTGCTCTGCTGAACGAACAGCAGGTGACTCATCGACCCTGTATGAAACCTGAAGATGCACAACTTCATGGCTCTAGCTTCCCTGAAGCGATTGGCTATGAGTTAGTGGTTTTTTTTGCAATTACTAGCTAATTGATTTCGTGGAGAACCTCACAACACAGACGCGTTGTGAACGGATGACCTATGTAAGCGAGTACTTATCCAGACTGGGATAAGTTGGCTGATACTTCTATCTTTGATTCTGTATCTATTTGCATCCGGTCGGCTTTTTTTTCCATGATGCATCACTTCACTAGAACCAAAGTGGTTGATTGCGACTTCGATAGGAATGAAACAGGGGCCCCTGTTCAAAGGATCACGGGCAAACATTGCACCATTACCCAGGTCTGCCGGATCCTATGTTACACGAGAAATCAGGACCACCCAGCGCCGGACGTAGTGAGATCTTGTGAGTTGTCAAACTAGACAAATGTTCCCCAGGTACTGTCTCTCGTATCTCCACTGTCTGGATGTTAATTTAGTCGAGGAATATAAAATTGGACGACTGGAAGTGGGGAATCACGCAAACTCGCAAGATGAAGGATGTCAATGAGCTCAGGTTGAAGTCCTCTTGGACATCATCAACTCCTCTGCACGCGAAGCAATGGAGGAGTACAAGAAAACTGGACATGGGGTCCTAGCGTTGACTCGACTACCCTTCACCCCTCGATGTGTTGACAGACACACTTGCTCTTAGAAAGGCAATCAGGCTGCTCGAAGGTGCATGCAATCAATTGACTGCCACATTATCTCCCCCACAACACACGATATATGAAGTAAAGTGCCGATCATAGCTGATTTCTGCTTTAGAGCTCATTTCCTTAGACTGTTGTTAATTACTCTTGGGCATGTGCAGACGTTCGCCGTCAAAGCGCGCATTGCGGATATTCTGGACCAATACCCGGAAGGTCTTAGTGTGGATGTGTTGGCCGATAAAGTCAACCTCGACAAGACAAAAACTTTACGGGTATTACGAGTTTTAGCTCTCAAGGTTGCTTCAAGGAAGGTAATATGTGTCATGCCACTGCCAGTTTGGAATTATCTTTGAAACCGTTGTTACACAGTTGAACAAGGGGTCTTTGCAAACACCCGGCTCTCGCTCATACTAAAGTCGACGAGCAATCCTGGGTGTATGGTACGAGTCCATTCAAATTTCCGAAATACGCTGCAAATCTCTATGACATATGATCGACAAGAATATGCAAGATCATACGAGGTCGAAAAATCACACGACTATTTTCTCTCAGAAAGGAAGGTATAGACCGCGACTACTGGGATATGGACGTGAGTTTTTGCCATCACACCGCCTTTTTCTACCTTACCATATTTTATAGAGTGAAACACGCCAGGTACCGTGCAAGGTCATCCACCTATAAGTGACGACTCACATAATCTTGTCCACAGATATTCCAAAGAGGCATGGCGGGTATTACTGAGATCATGGGCACTTCTTCGCTGCTGCATCGTAAGCTGTCACCTTGGTCGTCAGAATGACTGTAAAACATCTCGTAAGATTACCCTGGGACACTGTATCATCTATGGCGGATGTTGGATCTGGAGTTGGAGCAAATTCCATTCTTCTGGCGAACATGTTCCCTCACCTCAGAATAACCAATCAGGATCTCCAGGGTTGAAGAGCAGGCTCAACTGTGAGTTCAGACACCAGGTCTATATAACTATTCTAGTGGATAAGTCATTGATCATTGATTAGGCATGGGAGAAGGATGCTCCTGAGGCACTGCGCGACGGGCGCGTGGAGTTTGTGTATTCAATTTCTCGAGCAGTCACCTGTCGCTGGAAAGGATGTTTACTACGTGAGTGGCTAATTTTTTTCCCATTCAGCTTGTTAATGTGATATAGTTGAGGCACATTCTTCACGATTGGCCGACTCTGAGTCAACGACGATCCTCCGTAATATCCGCAAAGTAATGGGACCAAACAGTCGAGTGTTAGTTCGTGAGTCAGCCGTGGTTTTAAGCTGGTGTTTGTTTCTAGAATCAACATTTTTACTAGATGATTGTATGCTCTTCCACCCAATCGAAAGAGCTGATCTAGGAGCCATCGAGATCAACAAGGTGAGTTTTTGAGGTTAGGCTGACAGGGTATTTCTGATTCATCGGCATAAGGCGCCAGAACCTTTGTTGTTGAACTTTGGGGCAGGCAGTAACAAACAGTATCAACAAGACATGACTATGTGGTGTGTTTAATGGCAAAGAGCGAACTTTGAATGAGTTAAAGACATCGGGCAAGTTCATTCCATATCTGAATACTTGGCAATGATTGACTTGTTGCGATTTGCGATTCACAGGGCCGGCGCTGGTCTAGTAGCCACCAAAGCTTATGACCTCGCAGGGACGACGGCCGTAGAGTTTAGAATCGCGCAAGACTGATCCTAAATACCATTATGTGAAATATATGCTGCAATTTTCCCTAATTGATTACGCCATCAAGACGGCAATGAGAAATGAAGCTCAGACTGGCATCAGGATGATCTAAGCAAGCGGTTTGCATAGCAGCAGGTAATGATGGCTCGATGATGCCATTGATCTGTTATGGGTTGATGTAGTGTTTTGATGAGTTTGGCCAACTGAGAATGACGGGTTGGATAAACGTTGAAACGGTCTTCTGCTGCGAAGTACACGTATCCAAGTGACCTACTAGTCGTGACGAAGTGTCAGCATCCGCTTAGCCATCAGGATTAGCCTGGTTTATACAGCCGTGTAAGCCGAGTACCCTGTCAAAATCCCCCTCTACGGATTGGCGAGTCTACGTAGCTGTTCCAATGCCATGACCGACGACGAACAAAATCTTTATGCGCAGAAGTGTAGTTGTGATGGGCAAGCGAATTCAATTCGGCTTGCCGCATGCTAAACCATCCCAGCATGCCTGCGGTCATTAGATGCGGCATGTTCTACTAGTCGATGAATACACTTCGTCTCAATGATCTGTCCGTAGCCATTTCTACAAACAGTGGTATATGGGAGAGGGTTCATATGTAGATGCATGATGGATGTCTATCTCATGAAACACGTTAACTAGTAGAAATGCTAAGATAGACAGGCAACAGCGCGAGTGGCTACGTCCACGCATTGGGGACTGGTAGCAGAAAAGAATGATAAGACCATGTCAACATCGAGTACGTACCTCACCAGGTATCCATGGAACTTGCGTGACCCCGATCTGATACTCCCGCAACACATCATCTGAGGCGGCAGAGTGACTCAAAGGGTCCCCTCCGTTGTTCCAACATCTGGAGGTGGCAGAAGGCATGGAGATCATCACAGCAACTTCCACAGCTTTTGGGCGATTCTCGATCTCATCTTCTGTGGGATTTTCGGATGCCGCTGAGCTACGACGAGCACGTGAACGTCGCTGTAGCCACACATGGAAGTTGGAAGGATGTGCGAGAGGGAATGCAGAACGTCTTCGTAGGGGTAAAGGCAATGGCAAAGAAGACTGGAAATCATCGGAAAAAAGCGGTGCAACAGTAGAGGGATCTGCAGGTATTTCTGACTCGGATACGGCCGCTGCAAATTGATGTGCGGACGGAGAGTGGCATGAACGAATGAGAGACGCGGATACAGGCTGTTGAGAACGATCGTCAAACACGAAAGACAACAGAACATCGGTACAGTGCATACCTGAATACTCGACCATTCAGACTGATCCAAAACTTCCTCAGTCAATGCAGGAGGGTGGCTAAGCCAAGTATCCCACAAGACAGGAGGTATCAACTTCCTTCGTCGACCACTCCTTCCATCTAGCTGATCCCTCGTATCCCAGGGTGTACCGAGAAGCACGCCAGGTCGCCAACGGCTAAAGCAGCACCCAACAGTGACGAATAGAAGGACGACTAATATTATGAGAAAACCAAAGAAATATGCTGAAATCGCAACGCTAGGCGACGAGCTGGGGCTGATGCCTGTAGGTGTGGACTCGGGGGTGATGGACGTGGAAGAAGACATTAAGATAGGGGATTCAGACCAAACATGAATTCTTCTCTCCTCACAGTTTACTACTAAGATAGGTAAGACCTTGACATTCAGGTATGCATCTGATCAGAAAAATGACTTTTGTCCGCGTATATACCGCTTAGTAAGGGGTGTTGGCACCGCCACTTCGTTCGTGACGCGTGAACTTCGACGTGAAGGCTTGTCTTTAGTACTCCCCGAGTTGGGCCCGTCGGTGCGCCTGGTTTGTGACCTGTCCAATAATCGCAACACAGAATTCAGCAACATGTTGTGAATATTCTACATTGACAAATTTACCTGCTCAGATTCATCGTCATCGTGCGGCTAAGTCACGTCTCTGTGACCTATGGGGAAAAATATCGAGCTGACCGTACTTTTATCCTCGTTCACCGAAATTCCAGCAAGCGAGATGTTTGGGTTCACATCCTGTGCTGCCGCTCAAGTTCGGTGCCATTCACGTATTGTTGACACTTTTCAACTTTCTATAATACTCCTAGCTCTCAAAACTGGCAAGAATGTAATCAGCAGGCAGTGCGCATTCGACAGGTGTCCGCATTTTATATGCAATGACGATCGGAAGAAAGGTTGCGAGTTTTCCAAAGGAGACGTATCCGGTCTTGACTCTCGAGGTGTAGACCATCGGGTCATAGCTTGTAGTCTCACTCATACTTTGATGCACCTTTGGTGGGTCACTGCTGTGGAACTTGTTTTGTTCACACCAGATCTTAAAATCAGGGGTCCTTGGAGCCAATTTTTCATATCACTCACCTACTATGGAGACTATCCCCCGACTTCATTTGCAAACCTTCCCACCGAGCTCGTTCTTCTCATCCTAAAATATGCAACTGAACGTACTTGTGCCCAACCTGACCAATATGAGTCGAAGAATCTATATTCGACCGCTCGCGCGCTCTGTCTGGTCTCTCGATTTTTCAGGAGGGTTGCATTGCCCGAAATGCTACACACGGTATTGCTGGGCTTTCGCAACGTGACAGCTTTTGTGCATGCTCTACGCATGCAAGAAATGTACGCTCAGACAAATTCTGATCTCCATCTTGCGTACACACGTCATATACACAACATTTGGGTCGGACATTTTCGTGCAGGCACTCCAATGTCTGTGCCTGAGTTAGACCTTGGCCTCTTGGCTCCGGTACTCCTCAGCGCACCCTCGCTTGCGATCAACTTTTCAAACATGGACCTCCTGACACGCTGCGTTGAACATGCATGGACCCACATGGACAAGAACATCAACTGCGAATGTTCGCCCCCTCCGTGGAGCACCAAAACTTTGACGTTATCGGGGGTGGGCACTTCCCCATGGCATATCAAGGAGCATCCCTCAGGATTAGCATTCCTGGTTCCCTTGCCCATCTCGTCGTGCTCCCCCACACACAGATAGACTCGAATTTACATGTCATTCGTCGGGCTGCGAGTGTTATTGGACCTCAAGACTATGTTCTCCCTCGATGGATGAGGCACGCTCCATGGACTTTATTTAAGAGGCTTGAAACCGTCTCTTTGGTTTTTCCGCGTATGAACTCCCGGTCGATATACGTGCATTCAGCACAGGAATGCACTTACAGACGGACTGTTGACGTTCCCCGCTTCCCTGATGAAGGGCCACCGTGTGCCCCTGGAGATTAAAGCATCTGCGGAGACTGGAGAGGGGCTTATTTCCTTGAAAGATGTTCGGCTTGTTGTGTCCGATTTCCGGGTACACTTTTGTGTATCTTGTCAAGAGTGGGAGAAATCTGGGCATGCGGACTCGATTATAGAGGGGAAGGACTGCTATGATACCATAAATATCAGATATATGTACATTTCCTCTAATGAGTATTTATATATACCGACTAATGGACTTTGTTACTGAGGATTCATATTGAAATGTTTCATAATCAACTATAATCTCCTTAACATAGACAGGTGGTGAAACCTAACGAGACCTTTGGAATTGCTGGGGGCAAAGATCCATCTCGATACAAAATCAATTCTAATCATAATCTTCCCCCTTCAGGCGAGCACAAGGATGGTAACTCACTTTTGACTTGTTCATGGTGTATAACCACCCCTGGCTCGCCTACGCCCCTCCTTGCCAGCTCGGAAGACCCATCGTCGAGCGGTCTTATCGGTGATGCCGTCCGGAAAACTGTGACTTTCCAAGGTTGCAACCGTATCAAAATCGATTTGTGTGTCGAGCTGGGGCCCACACTGGCTTATTCGCGAGGGAGGTTGGCAAGTACTGTGTCTAACTCGTTTGAGCGCTTCAGCATTTTCCCTGCCAATGTCTATCGTTAGTTCATCTGCGCGGAATTCTCGGATGGGATTTTTATCTCACTAAGAGGCTAGCAAAGAAGAAGAGTCCTTGCCTTATCGATGGGGATACATGCGCGTCTGCCACATCGTCTCGTAATGTGACTGCACAGCGTGTACCTTTTTCCTTATTCCCTACCGCTCAGTCAAACATACCTCTTGATTCCATCTCAGCAACGCCAGTCCTGAGTGGAGCTCCAAGATCCGGACTTCCTGTAGACTAACAAGCGCCAGTTTGGTCCCAAAATGCAGTGCCTTCTGTTAAAAGCTATGCAAAGGCCTTGGCATTCACGCAGAGCTAAATCATGTGATAGAGCATCATATATCCATTCTAGAAATACAGCTGTACTTGCATCTGAGAAAAGACCCGAGTTTCATAGTTAGTTTACATGTCAGTCAACTATGGGACAAGTAATATGGTATAATATATCGACAAATGCTAAAGATCAAAAGTAAAACGTACATGAGAAAAGTTTAGAAGCACCTGCCAATTCTATGCTGTCCAGTGGCAACCTTCACTCCTGTGGAAGGTTGTTGCGAATTTGGATGAAGTGAAGGAGGAACATAGTCTTCGTCCGAATTAAATCGTCGTCCAATGTGGGAGCACCCGCTGTGACGTAGCGCTATAAATCGATCAACGATACCTGAAATTTAGCGAGAAAAAAGGCATCGAGCGTACCAGTTTACCCAGAGAAAGAGAAACATCGACGATAGGTGGTAGTGCATGACCTGCACGAGCGGGCCACCGCGTTGATAGGTGATGTAGTCGGGATTTAAAGGTGGTGGAAGCGGTAGCAGAGGATTGCGTTGTTTGGGTATTGATATAAGTCGAGCCTGGAAGAATGTAAGTTGAGATGAGATCATGGCAGCCAGCACTCACGTTCCCATGGGAATCCATGCCCGAATGCGCCCGAGTTGTGGATTCTGCAGAGGGAGAGAAGCTGTGAGGTAGTGGAAAGTAGCAGGGAACTGTAAAGGGGGTGTGAAGTCGATTGTGACTGGATCGGAAGAAGAAACATACATCCAGAGGATCACGAGGCCGATCAGTGCGAACAAGAACCATGCGAGAAGGAAGCACCTTGCGGAGGTAACGAAGAAAAACACGTTCCTTTCGGTATATGGCGGGTAAATCTCTTTGTGGGTGAGGGACGATAGGTGTTTGTATTGGGTGACGGTGCACAGTACGACGTAATGCGTTGATCTATAATGAATCGATGGAATGGTGTAGCTAGACAAGTAGAGATGACATACATTGAGGAGTCGTGGATTTGTAGCCTGTGACAAAATGTTAGTCTACAAACAGATATATACATATGCGTGGATACATAAATCAGACTACGCTTCGTGTGTAGACTGGATAGTGGTAAGGATGTGAGGTGGAGCGTTGCATATGTATATCTCGGTGTCACCCAGGTGGTGTGTGCCAGCTGGTGTGAGTTCGGTGAGAAGATGAGGTAGTCAGGAGCATGAACATCGAACGAAACGAGAAGCTTGTGGAACTCAAAGGTCCAGAGTTTGATGGTCTGGTCCCTAGAAGCGCTAGCGAGGAGTTCACCATCAAATGAAAGTGATAGAACCCCTATGATACTGGTATGCCCTTCGAAGGGAGCTTTGACAGTCCGCAGTGTTGACGCATCGAAATCATAGATCGCCTTGGGCTCATCATAGCCCTGGTGCCAGGTCGCGAACATGTGACCATCATACTTGAAGTTAAATGCGGTCACGGTTGTTTTGTCTTTGGTTGTTCAGAACGCTGGCGTATGTATCACTGTCCCGCCAGTCACGGTAGCCTGAGATTTCCGCACTAGCCTGATGTCCAATCTATGAATTTCAACTCCAGATACCTTGCTATACTTGATATGACTGCGAGCTTCTTCGAGTCTTGAGAGAATCAAACAACACCCACATTATAGCTAGCTGGGATTTCGAATAGGAGTTTGCACCATATCGGTATTATGGGATATGTTGCCCAACTTGCTAGCAGGGTGCTATCCGCAGAGATATCAATGCAGATAATACTCTGAGAGTGTCCTTCAAATGTTCTGATGATCCCCGTCTCAACTTCCCAGACTTTGAGCTCCCCACACTCCTTGTCATCTCCATCAGCAGTGACAACCCATCGACCATCGACCTACCGCATGTACTCCCTGCTCACAAATACCCCGCGCCCTCTCAATCTCCTTCCCCGACTGAAGGTCCCACCGCCGAACAACCTGATCTTCAGATCCACTGATCATTTGCTCGCCGTCCGGAGAGTAGGATATGCATAGGTTATGGCATGTATTCACCGGATATCTGCGAGTGGAGAATTCATAACCCTCTAAGGACATGACCGGATCAGAATTGACTTCTTGGATGCTATGTCGGGTCGTGTCAAGCTGGAAGCCATGGCCTTTTATTCGCTGAGGTTGGCAAGTGTCCCAGTTATGTTAATGAGTTCGAGAGACCACCAGTTCTCCTCGTGTACTGTTGTGAAGTTAATGGCTATTTGTCCAACTCGTTCCCCGCTGATGCTATGATAGTAATGCCAATGGTCAGTTCCGTACTGGAGGTTCAGGAAGAGACTGGGTCCAATCGCATATTACCTCTTCAAGAAGCTGTGCGTAGTACGGCCGCGTGTGCCTTTTCTTCTTCTCAGACCCAAAGTGTTTCTCACTTTCCAGCTCACCTGCTCCACCGTGACGCTCTTGAAGTCGATCTTCCCTCTTTCAGCACTTTGACGCTCATTATCAATATTGTACGATTGTGGACCTTGTGTCGTATGTTGGGGCGCCGTCCTTGCTTGGAGGAGCCCATCATCAACTATAATCATACTCTGCTCTTGCGTTCATGACTTTGTATAAAAACCCTCGTGTTATAGGTATAACGCGTGCTCCTAAACTTTTGCAGGCAACTGATGAGTCAACGGAAGCTTTGCATGAACCCTCCCTTCAGGTTGTCTGGATGGGCTTCATTTAACTGTACATCTCCGTTTATACTAGTAGACATACGGCACGATCACAAAGAAATGAGATGTGTGTGGAACCGGTTATTTAAGCGCCGAGTAATTCCGAAAACAATTGGGGACGGGTACAGTGGCTCCCCGCAAGCTCCCTGTTCTGTCATAATTTATTCCGCACACCGTCGGCCGTTATCTGCGGCGTTCAATGCTCCCCTGCACAGCAAACCGTGTCTTTCCGACCACTTCCTTGTATTGCAACTTATTCTTTCTTCATTTTTTCATTTTTTTTTGCGCACGGAGCATCGTAAATATGAATGCAGCGCGGTCTAGTGCGCTTCACCAGCGGAATCGGCTCCTATTACAGACAGCTCCTTCGAGGACGGCAGCACAAAGTAGGCGGGTATTGACTACTTCAATCCCAGTTGCCTCACCTTCCAGCTCTTTGCCGTCTTCCGGTCATGGACATGGACAGGGGAAAGCATTCAATTCCTCGCTTGCCGTAGAAAGCATTGCACGCACCGATCCTGCCGAATTCGCTACAATCAATCAGTTTGAGATCTCACAAATGTTCCCGAAACCGATCTCCCCGATAAAGCAACATGAAAAACTCGTGCAGTCTGGGGTACTTCGAAGTGACGATCATCAGATTCGTATCATTGGTAAACTTCAGCGTTTCTGGGAGCAGGTACTCCAGTACGACCCTCCGCCTATACCTGAAGTGAAGACAAGTGATTCATTGGTGATTTTCGTCCATTCTCACTGAGGACCGCTGACCCATTCGCTGTTAGATATCTCGTCTGTTTTCTCGTGCACCTCCAGTACCAGAAATTGCCCCCGCATTGGCACCAAAAGGTCTTTACCTTTATGGTGACGTTGGTACAGGCAAGACGATGCTTATGGACCTTTTTTACCAAACACTGCCCCCTTCCATCACACGTAAGCGTCGTGTGCACTTCCACGCCTTCATGATCGATGCACATAAACGCATACACGCTGCTAAAATGACCATGGGACACTCTGGTGGCGACCCCATTGGTCCGGTTGCGCGGGACCTAGCAAAGGAAGCGTATGTACTATGCTTTGACGAGTTCCAGGTTACGGATATTGCGGACGCAATGATTCTGAGGCGTTTATTTGAGGGCTTGATGAATCATGGTGTAGTCTGTGTAATCACATCCAAGTAAGCGTTCCGTTTTGCATGTTGTTCTATCAGACTGACTGTCACACAGTCGACACCCAGACGATCTTTACAAGAATGGAATTCAACGCTCGAGCTTTATACCCGCCATAGAACTTCTCAAGTCGCGTTTTGAAGTGACGGACTTAGACTCAGGAACTGGTGTGTATCTAGTACATACTTTTTCAGCATATGATCTCATAATTTTTATGCAGACTACAGACGGATACCACGTGCCCTCTCACATGTTTACTATCATCCACTAACACCAGAGAATAAAGCCGAAATAGACAAAATCTTTAATTCGCTGACATCTCCAACTCCCACCGCTGTACTTCAAGATCCTGTCATCGAGAATCGTCCAATAACGACGTGGGGCCGCACACTTTACGTTCCGCTTTCGACGTCAAAGATCGCGCGATTCTCATTCGAGGAAATTTGCGGCCGTCCATTGAGTGCTGCCGATTATTTAGAAGTGACGAAGCAGTTTGGTACTCTATTTATTACAGACGTGCCGAAAATGGGGATGCAACAGAAGGATATGGTATGTTTCTCCCATTAGGAGATTTTTTTCGGCATTAACCATCATTCTACAGGCAAGGCGATTCATTACATTCATAGACGCATGCTACGAATCTAAGGCAAGCTTGTGTATCTTGTGCTTATGATCAATTATCTAATAACTGGCGCAGACAAGGATTTTTGTATCGTCAGAAGTACCCATATACCAGATCTTTTCAGATGAAGAGGTGGGTTTAGGGAAGGGCATTTCAGACCACATGCGGAGTGTGATGGATGATCTGGTACGTTTCTTTCTTCAATTCCCCTTTGATGTCATCTTAATTTTCGGGAAGGGCCTGTCCCCGGAAGCTGTGGGCTCAAGCTCAATGTTCTCTGGCGATGAGGAGATATTTGCATTTGCACGGGCTTGCTCGCGGCTGGTACAAATGGGGAGCAAAGAATGGGCAGAAACAGCTTCTCAATAACAAGGACATGCTTACGCGCTTCCTGGTACATATGTATCATATATATTGCTGATTTTTCCTCTCTATGCAAACTCATTCTAATATCTTCATCTGCAAATCGTGTTGTTTATATCGTCATTGTAAGCATTTCTTATGATGTGACCACAATATACTTACTCCTTTGTGATTGATTGCAGGCTTCCTGGACGCCGAGCTAAGTTCTCAGAAACGTTGGCCACATTATCTCCCTCGTCGGTTGGTAACTTACGTTCAGTTATTGTTCAATCTCGTTTGAATCACGTTATCTCTCCTATGTGATACACAATGACTCGGTGGGTGCTCTTGTTTCTGATTCGGAGAATGAGTTGATCAGCACAAATAAGGTTCCGAACTAGTCACTGATCAACGCATTTCCCAAAGCGCTCCTGTTTAGTCAGTCTCTCTTACGCGTGTGCTTACAATTTGCGAGCACGTCGCGAAAATACTTAAAGACCCTTCGGATGGAGGCCTTCTCCCGAACCTCCTGAAGCCCATAACCGGGATTTGTCATACACGAGTAATACCCTGGGAATATCTTCGACGACCTACGTATAAAAGCGGGGAAGAGACTCGAGGTGCTTTATCGAATTCCGCTATAGCAATATGTCAAACCGCGCCGTTACCGAAATTATCACGCTCATCAGCAATAGTGCGATGAAGACGACTTCCGACTTCCAGGAGGCCGTCAAGCTTTTGCGCCAGTCCACTTTTGAAGGTATCCAACGGATGTACTGGGGTGACCGCATCCAGCAGCCTGAAGTTAGGCAGTGGTTCATCGGTAAGGCATATCGGCTCTAGTGACTCCGTGTCGAGGTAATCACGCGCACAGATTGGGACCACCGCCCTCAGAGGTCAGAGTCGACGGCCGCAATAAGAGCGCAGATCAAAGAAAAGCTCGACACAATTGTCGACTCCCCACCGACGCACAGGCTCGTCGCTTTCAAACCCTTTCCGCCTACCAAATGCTTCGCCGCGCCATTCACAGAAGTCATCATCAGCACTGTAAAGCCCGAAACCAACCTGAATGAATTCAACAAGATCGTTGACGCATCGTTGGAAGTCTGTCATGACTTTGAGGGATGCTACGGAACTGCGTGGGGATACGTCGTTGATGCAGAAGGCGCAAATGAAGTAGTATTGTTGGTAGGATGGGAAACTCCAGAGGTGAGTACGCGTAATCTAGAAAGTGTGAATCGATGCCCATCACATGTCAATAACTCTCAGCATCATGTTGCGTTTATGAAGACGGAACCTGCCAGGAGAACAACAGCTCCCTACGTTGAGGGAGTAGAGGAGTCGACCGTCTTCTATGTTAAGGCACAAGATGCATCAAAATGAGAATCAGAGAAGGGCGCGAGCAAGTGCTCTAGTGTACATTATGACCTTGTTACAGATATCTACACAATGATGACCATGTTCATTATATGCCCCCCAGTCCCTTGCCCTTGCCCTTGCCCTTACTGTCGAAGCTCCCACGTGCAGCATTCGTGGCCGTCGTTCCAGAAGTGAAACCGTTTCCAGGCTGATCTTTCCCCTTCTCCAGGACCTGCGTCATGACATCGATGTCATTTGTGGTGCCAAAGATATTATCCAGTTGTTGATCTGACGGCTTGCCCAGAATGCCCTGCGCGCCTTGATTGGAGTAGAACACTTGGAAAGCTGGGAAGTGATATAATTAGATCGTAATCATGATCACACGATCAAATCAGTGCTCACAATCAACTACTCAGCTAGAGGGATCGTTCTATGTACGCGTAAGGATCGTTAGTGGTGGATCGCTGACTGGTACTCGTGTACTTCACCTGTCTGCAAAATGTGAATCAGGTTACGGATCATCCGATAGTCAAAAACCAGTATGCCTACCTCCTTCTTTCCATTTCTTGTACTACGAAAATGTGAGATCAGTGATCCACAAGTCGAAGTCAAGTCAAGATCAACTTACCTGTGATGGATTAACGATGACAATATACTCGTCCGTTGACTGGGTGTCGGGTTTGTACACAACCTTGGTGAGAGACTTTGTCATAGTGTAATGTGGTACGCAGTAATTGGAGGGTACTACAGTAATCGGCGGTTCAGTGAAATGCAACGATGATGATGTGGTAGTTGGTTTGATGCTGGATCAAAGGGAGCAAGCAGGTGACCTTTATATCCCACACGCCACTTTGACGTCACTGGTTACTAATTATTACAGCTGTGTGCAATTCTACACCTGGCCTTCCCAATAAGTAGCTTTACTAATACAGGACAAATACGTGTGCCGTCAATTACTAGAATAGTCATTTGCGCTAAAACGTCGACACCAGCCATAACCCTTGCCCCAAATCCTGCGCGTCCTTAGATATATCTACATACAAGCCTCGGGGAAACTAGGTAGGTTCCGTTCTGTGTACATTCCGCCCCAATGCTAATCCGGCTGTTCCCGTTTCGTCGCTAAACCATCCGCTCCGCTATATGAACTGTTCCCACGACTTTCCTTCCCCTCCCTCATTGTTGTCTGTGATGCTGAGGCTGTCAGAGACATGTAGGCTTGGTTCTGGACATTGCCCTTGATGAAATCAACGGTTCTAGTGCTCATCTCCCTTTGTTTGTTGCCCCTTGTCGGTGACTCTGGTGTTGGCAAGGTACGTTGCTGCTGCGTCTACTAATACCAAGTACCTACTAACTAATGACCTGATGTTGTTCAACAGTCTCTCCTCCTCCTCCGTTTTGCAGACGACACGCACACTAAGAGTTATAGCACTGTTTGGTGTTAGGTACGTTGCTGCCATTCCTATCAATAGCAAGTACCTACTGACTGTTGTTCAACAGTCTCTCCTCCTCCTCCGTTTTGCAGACGACATGCACACTGAGAGTTATAGCACTGTTTGGTGTTAGGTACGTTGCTGCCGTTCCTATCAATAGCAAGTACCTACTGACTGTTGTTCAACAGTCTCTCCTCCTCCTCCGGTTCGCAGATGACATGCACACTGAGAGTTATATAGGATTGTTCGGTGTTAGGTATGTTGCTCCCCTTCCTAACAATAACAAGTACCTACTGACTGTCGTTCAACAGTCTCTCCTCCTCCATTTCGCAGATGACATGCACACTGAGAGATATATAGCATTGTTCGGTGTTAGGTACATTGCTACCATGTCTACTAATACTCACTACACACTGACTGTTGTTCAACAGTCTTGCCTCCTCCTCTGTTTCGCAGACGACACGTACACTGAGAGTTATATAGCATTGTTCAGTGTTAGGTACGTTGCTGCCATGTCTACTAATACTAACTACCTGCTGACTGTCATTCAACAGTCTCGCCTCCTCCTCTGTTTCGCAGATGACACATACACTGAGAGTTATATAGCATTATTATGTGTTAGGTACATTGCTGCCACATCTATTAATACTAACTACGTACTGACAGTCGTTCAACAGTCTTGCCTCCTTCTCTGTTTTGCAGAAGACACATACACTGAGAGTTATATAATATTATTATGTGTTTGGTACGTTGCTACCACATCTATTAATACTAACTACGTACTGACAGTCTGTCATATACCATACTTCTAATCTCAGATCCGACCATATCCGATCAGATCCGATCGATTCCATATCCGTCCGGTCCACAGATCCTGTCTGGACCACCCATCCAAATGTGCTCACTTCTTGCACCTTAACTCCCTTGTGTATATCTGCATCTATCTCCTTTCGTCATTCCTCCTGTTTCTGGTATTCCGGCTGTTTATATTTCCGTCCTGTGTCACTGATCTGTTTCCTGTGTTCATTCCCGATTCATGCTTACTGATCCGCTGTGCATTAACTAATAGACTTCCGTTACACTTTGTACATAGCCCTCGGTCCCGGACTTGTTGATTATCCGTCTTAGATACTTACAGTATATAAACCACTTGTAGATCTCCGTAGAACCTTAGTTCGAATATCATCTTAGATTCTGCTCATTCCGCTTCTTCCGGACTTGAGCCACCCTCTGCTCTAAAGTCACCTTCCGAGACTTAGGATTGATTCCTATAGTCTATATCTCCGACTCTATCTTTGGATAGTCTACCTCCATTAGTTTCTAGTTAGGAACTCGTTCTGAAGCTAGCCTTAATCTTTGCTCTATCCTTACATTCCGAATAACCTTCGGACGTATCATATCCGATACCTTCGGACGCCCAGATCCGTCATGCAACTCCTTCCGGATCTTCGGACAAATAACTTCTCCCTGAAATAAGGGGCATTACTCGAGAAAGGGGCACAGTGCACGAACTGAGGCCAAAGCCCTTCGGATCTCTCTACCTTTGAGTACGGTCTTAACACAGTCGTTCAACAGTCTCGCCTCCTCCTTGCCTCCTCCTCCGTCTCAGACAACACATACACTGAGAGTTACATAATATTATTATGTGTTAGGTACATTGCAACCACATCTATTAATACTAACTACGTACTGACAGTTGTTTAACAGTCTCGCCTCCTCCTCGCCTCCTCCTCCATCTCAGACGACACATACACTGAGAGTTACATAATATTATTATGTGTTAGGTACGTTGCTACCACATCTATTAATACTAACTATGTACTGACAGTTGTTCAACAGTCTCGCCTCCTCCTCCATTTCACAGATGACACGTACACTGAGAGTTATGGCACTGTTTGGTGTTAGGTACATTGACACACCTTCTACCTTGCTTTAGGAACATCCCCCTTTTATCAATTTCATAATTTTATCCAGCAGGGCTTGCCTCGTCGCTAGACCTTCCGCCCTGCTATATGGAACTGTTCCCACAGCCTTCCCTCCTCCCTCATTGCCATCTCACATATTCAGGCCGTCAGTCTTCTCGCAATATTGTACTCCAAGGCAAGATGGTCTTGCAATATCATACTGGCGAACAACTTGGATTGAATGAGAACAGCAGTGAAGTGAAAAGGAGTTTGTAGCAATATATGTATTCAAAGTGTTTGCAATATCATACTGGTGAACTACTTGGATTGATGTCAAAATTGAAGTTTGTAAGCGAGGGATCAAGATTATCTGTATGTGTCATGATATCAGGTACTGGCAGAAGCAGTTGCTGTTGAAGGAGCTGAAGTAGATGCAGAGGGAGATGAAGACAAAAGTGCCGAAGTAGACATAGAGGGCTGGACAGAAGAAGGTGAAGGCAAAGGTGCCAAAGTAGACACAGAGGATTGGACAGAAGAGGGCGAAGGCACTGAGGGTGAAGGCGCCGAAGTGCCTGTGTGTGGTGCATTGACCTCTTCATCACTACTCTCAATAGTGTCTAGGCTTTTGTATACCTTCTTGCGATGAGGAATGGAAGGTTCCTCCGCTGGTTGGACGCATTTTTTCCCCTTGTCTGAGCGAGGCTGACGGGAGGACTCGACTATCTCTCCAGTATTAACCTTCTCGTTGTGCTCTTGAAGGAGCCGCTGATATTCATCCTCATTGAGGAGTCTCCATGAAATCAGCTTGTTCTTCCACATGTCATGGAGCATCTGCAGCTTGGGAAGGGAAATAGAAGCTTCGCTAAGATTTTTGAATGGGATGTGGGTGAGCCAACCTTCACAGATGACGCGATAACATTGGACAACGTTGCGCCAGTAGTTCGCCCACTGCATCGTTGCCTTGGGTACCTTAGTGATTTCCTCTAAAGCAAATATAGGCATGATCTGACAGATCTGAATTTAAAAAAAAACGTACAAAGTGCAAGATTGATCTGTTGTTTTATTAATGCCCGCTTCTCCGAACAGCAGTCCTTGTAATTGTGGGTGGCACCTGCCCAAATAATTTAAGTATGGTACGATGAAATAGCAATACCAATGAACTCACCTCGCATGCCTTGGATAGCAAAACCTTCCATCTTGCTGACAAGGTGCTGGTCATCAATATTCATTACTGACACCATGAAATCATTGACACCTTCGGTGGCAAATATTATACCACGTAGTGGGATGTTAGTAGAGCCCCGCACTGTGTAAAGAATTGTTTCAGCGCCGGTGCGACACTCAAGACTATTCAACTAAGTTTACATCAGCTGCTGCATAGACTCAATAGCACAAAAAAGCACCTTGTTCTCAATAGCCTTTAGTGTTTGGGTGACATTGTTAATCTTGGACTTCATTGAGATTCTAATGCCTTTGGACTTGAGAAGCTTATTCTCCTTGTATTCTTCAACAAGACAGTCTTTTTCATCCTGAGAGAGCTTGCGATATTCATTGGAGTAGTTATGTAGAAGATCTTGCAGTACACCTTTTCCAGAGCTAGTTTGAGCTAATTATGCTGTCAGTACTTGAACAAAGCAAGAAATGCATCATACCATTGTCATTCTTTGCCTCTTGATTTTTCTTCCAGCAAAATGCATTCCAGGCATTCGACTTCGAACACTTGAAGCGCAGCCCTCCACAGCCCATATACAAGTCATTTGTGACATGTCAGATACTCTTGTGGTGAGACGAGGCGATTGTCTTCACCATTTCGTCAATATGGAGCCAAGTATCGTTGAGTGCTGTCTTGAAACCCTTAGATTTTTGGCGACACTGGGAGGTGAGAAGAGCTCTAGCTTCCTTGCTGAGGATGACCTTTGGACGACACTGAGATAAACCTTGTGAACAGCGACTCATTGTCTTGCTATTAGGCATGACTTCACACTGAAAACAAAACAATTCATTATAAGCCACTTTATATACTTCAGAGAGCCTGAGAAACAAAATAAGGACATGAAAGTCAATCAACAAACTAATGCAGATCTACATTAACGGTTGAAGATCAAAGCACCCTAGAACTTCAGGTGCGCACACTTACGAAAAGATGAGTGCCATGATCTGAGTGTGCGCACTTACGAAAGGACAAGGGGCACCATGATCTAGAAAAATAAAACAAGACTAAAAAAACAGAGTGTGCAAATTAAGACAAGTGTGCCAAGCACCTTGAGAATCACAGATAGTAGCATCAAAGTCTGGGGGCGTGCACACAATTCAGTTTCATTAAATAAATACTTTGATCTTCATACCTTTTTGATGCTGCCTAACAGAGCGCCACTCAGGTCCACATGGAGGGCCTTCGTCAAATTAGCTGCCTGTTCATAAGTGAGATCCCATTTGGGGGACCTTAAGACTACTTCCCACTGGCTACTGCACACGGTAACAATGAGGTTGCGAAGTTTCAAGATTGCTTCATCACCGATTTTGAAGCGATCAAGCATAGCATCAGTATTCGGACCGATGCTAAGCAGGGGAGCAAAAACCTTAGGGTCTGGTACAGTGTTTGTCCTGGACAACAAGAAAGCGTCAGCATTTTGACGCTGTTTTATCTTGGGGCTTCCAACAGAGCCTGAAGAAGCCAAGGCTGTGGTGTGCTTCACAGCCGCTGACTTCGGGTTTGGTGGCATGCGTGACTTGGATGAAGCAGCAATAACAAAGTCGCGCTGAAACTGTGTGGGAGGGCGAGCTGAACACTGAATTTGAGCCCCAGTAGGGCACAATGGTGCAGGTAACGACAGGGATCCAGTTGGGTTCACTGGAGTTGCAGGATCTGTAGTAGTTGAATATGTCAGAAGCAGATAAAAAAACAAATCTGAACATACATCGGTTGGGGGGTGTGATATTTTCTATACTGCAACGCTCCATAAAACGCCTAAGATGGGGCATCACAAACTCCTCGCAGAACGCCTGGACGAGAACAGAGACATCTCCACCAATTTGATTGGGCACCTCATGCAGTTCTCATGGAGTGATGTAAAGGTCTACCGCAATACGATCAGGAGTGGTAGTTTTTGTGAGATGAGATCCTGGGCAGCGAATGAGAAGAGACAACCTGCCATCAAGATGGTCTTGAGTAGCAAGCTGGGATGGTGCTAAGTCAGGTTCAGCATAAGATATTCATGGTACATACTGCATCAAACACATCTTTGAGAGCCGCCTTGACAAATTCTTCCTGAGTCAAGCTCTGCCTCTCTGTGGACGATGGGATCTTGTTGAAGGCTATATAAGCAGGATGAAGACCACCAAGTGTTTTTGTGTGGTAGTGTGTGCCATCAAGATGTGAGTCGTTTCTAAGTAGTGCACGAGCAGCTGCTTGATGCTCTCCATTGCTGAACCCTAGTGCAAAGTTCGAGTTGGAGTAGAGAGCTGCTAGTCCAGCAGGCGTGAAACGTGTGGGACAATAGCTCAACTCATTTGTGCTCGAATTATCTGTAGAGCGCAGTTTTGAACAAGTAGTCGTACACATTGTAGCGGTTGAGGTGGGATGTGAAGACCGAGTAAAGCATTGCTTGTAGTGGCGCCTATCTTGATATCTAGTAAAGTCGAAAGCAGCTATCTTAATGAAAGTCGTCTACATACAACATACCTGAATCTGGATACACGATCCTAGAATATATATATGCTGTGTCCGTCATTCCAGTTCATAGACTGATGCTGATAGAGGGAAGGTGAAACTGAGGATTTTGCTGCCGGTTTGGTTCATAGACTGATGCTGATAGAGGTGAAGGTGATTTTGCTGTTGTTCTGGTTCATAGACTGATGCTGATAGAGGCGAAAGTGTAATTGTATTCAAAACATCGAGTCTACTAATCTACAATGGTTGATATATAATCTGCAATGGCCTGGGTAGTCTGTATTTGTTCCTCGTGCTCCATAAGGTCCATAGCATGCCCCAAAGTGATGTCATCGACAATATCGTGATCTGGGGAGTGATCGATTTGACGTCATAAATATATTCAACACCTGAAAGACGAATGCACCAGTGGCAGATTGATGGTTTGAACACTCTACTGCACCAGACTCGTTCTCTACCAAGGAGCCAATCTGTCGTCCATGACCTCGAATACCTGAGAATCCAGGTTGCGCCTCAATCTCATCTAGCTGGAATAAATGTACAGAATTTACTGCAGAACACAGTTTCCAGCACTTCTGCAGCTCCCGACCCAGTGGAGGATTCAAGTCAAGGAGTTTATTGATGGTTGTAGATATCTGTGTGCCTTCATCATGAATGGCAGTCCGCAGACAACGAACTTCAATGTTGAGGTGCTCAACTTCTTCATATGCATGGTGAAGCTTGAAGAATTTGACTGAGCCTTCTTGATGCGTAGGCTTGGCCCAGTCAAGTTCACACATGTCAGTGCGCGAATATCGGAGAACATCAAACTCGCCCAGGAAACTATAATCAGCTATGTCCTTCCATGATAAGCATGGTCGGGGAGGATTAAGGGCAGTAGCTTGCACATTATACTTGTTGATGGCATTCCAAATTGCATCTGAACATCTCTGCAACGCCTTTCCGATTTGTTGCTGTAATTTGTACCCTGCTAATGGTGATCAGCTTCCATCAAACACAACACCATTTGCTTACCCATTCCTGAAAGTGAGAGTTTGGATAGTTCGAATAATCGCATGACCATGAGATGCTCTAATTCATCGAGAGCTACCTCATCCTTGTACTTGTTGTATTCATTGCCTCCAACTGTCCATCGCTCTTTGATTGTGAGCTGACTCTCAATATGGGCAGTGAAAGCTTCAGTGTGCTAGAGTTTAGTGTAAGTTGTGTCGACATGAATTCAGGCTTGACTAAGAATGGCATTAATCTGATGTATGTCACCAACAGGGATGCCTGTCAGTGCCTGATTGGCAGCCTCTCGAGCCTTGTTTCATTCTAACCTTTTATGAACTAAGTGAGGGAGGAAGAACATGCAATGCCAACCAGTCAAACTCACTGCCATTCAGTTAGGTCATCAAGAACCTGAATATAGCAAATTTGAAGTTGGTCACTGAGGGGCTGTTCTTGAAGAGATTCAAGATACGATCTTTCCTCAGTATGGAACCGAGCAAAGTCGGTATCAGTCAGGTTGAGGGCTTGTTTAATGGCCGACAGTTCGGCAGAGAGTGTGTGTATGAGGGTTAGTGCTTCTTTGTAATGGTTGCATAAAAAGATGCCTGTCAATGCTATTAGTTGATCAAGTATTGGCTATGTACGAAATGAGATGTACTTAATGCTGCATATTTATCTTGGTCCCAGAAGGCAAAATGCTCCTCAATCGTTTGATGGCAATGAAATGGAGAGGCGTGTCTAGTGCTTCATGCAAGATTGTTTGAAGATGAGAATACATGCTCACATCCCTCACCCTCAGTCAGCCCAGTCCCTTTGATATACATTGGGTGCCAATCTAATTGGCACCTTCGGTTATGAGCATGACCATGGAACACGCCAACCATCATGTGCAAATTAAGGCTTTGGGCAAGGGGACCAAGACTACTGTTAGCTAGAGTCTTCGTGAACGCACAACCAATATCATAAGCGCATCCACCATTCGCACCAAAAATGGACAGCAACTGGTTCATCAGAGCCAAGGAATATTTTGCCCTAAGGTTCAATTTGGTGAAATGCATAGATAATGAAACTAGAACCTACAGTTCACCACTGCGCACCATATCACAGGTGAGAAGTACAAATCTGTGCCAGCATGCCGCAATGAAAATACCAGACTCATCGAAACAGAAAACATTTTCTTCTGCTGCTCAGGTCCAGCATTTCGCCACCGCTCTGTACAATTGAAGCTAGTCTCAGATCCCACTGGCACAGTAACCAAGTCTTCCCAGTCATCTTGTTGATCTAGACTTGATTTGCTCGGCTACCTTAGTTAGCTTACAGTTGCGACACACATGTATTATTGATATACCGCTGATCTTTGAACTTCATCCTTGAATGCATCAACAGTCATTTGATCAACCCAGTAGCCAGAACGAGGCTTGCGAGAATCTTCCCGTGTGGTAAGGCCATAAGTAGAGGACGCCCATCTTTTGAGGCTGTTATTGCCATCAATAGAGGCAAGCCACTTGAATGCTAATGGTGGCTCGTCTTTGAGTTTGTAAGAACAGCATGGACATGCATTGAGGAGATGCCAATTGGGCGTGTTGCAATGAAGCACTTCATTCAGGCGGTGGTCCACATGATTTAAAATCTCAAGGTATATGTCATAGGTGTTGGAGAATTGGGAATTAAGATATGGTCGATACGGCATGTGTAATACAATGTTGGATCTGAGGTAAATAATGACACATATGAAGGCCTACATCATGGAGATGGCACAGCGCCTTGCACTGTGCCTGAATACTAAATCGAGGACAAGTTCAGTGGCATTGACGATAATTTGCGAGGGTACAGATTGAAATTGCCACTGTCAGAAATAGAGGAGCGCACCCCATATAACCGTGGTGAATGAGCATCTCATTGGGATAGCGATGCAATGGTTGAGGTTGCAATGACATCTGTTCACGACCTGCAGAAGGTCAGGCAAGTACAACAGAGCAAAATAGACATACCAAACAGATCAATGAGATCGATACCAGTCAGCAATGGGCAATCACTACCTGCAACGGCCGGGGCAGTATTTGCAATGCAGGGCATTCCATCACCATGATCACGTACACAGTAGTCCAGATAGGCATCAACCAATCGGTCAATTTGGCTGTGCCACTGCTCCGTTTGGAGTTCAATGCGATCATGGCGTGTGCGAGAATCAACATAGCAACTGAAAACGAAAGTTAACAGAAAAAAACATTGTGTACTGACAATACTCACATGTGCAACAAGGAAGTGACTTGCTCTGATAGACCTTCAAAAGCTTCATATTCACTGCCCTCATGGCTGATGTCAAAGCCTTCTTCACCTGGTGGAGCTGTGTAGGGTTCATCATCAATGTCTACGCCAACATCATTGATCATCTTCTCGACTGCCTCACAATCAACAGATGACATTTCTAACACTAGTAAGGATTTGTGCCTGGTACAAAAGTCATGAAGGCTGACCTGATATTTCATGCCTTCTTTTGGTTTGAACTTCCTCGATCCATTGACTTTGCTGGCTGGCTGGTAAGACCTTCAACTGACAAGTGAGACCACGGTAGCCATGCTTAATGGCAGCTTTTGACAAGCCAGCAACCTTTCGAGAGGAGGTTCCACGGTAAGCCATCCAGCAAATGTATGATAGAAGAGGGCTGACGGCCTGAATATGTGAGATGGCGATGAGGGAAGAGGAGGGAAGGCTGTGGGAACAGTTCTGTTGTAAAGATACAACCTAGCCTGGGCTGTAGATAAACCACTGCCTAAACTAGTATGTGAGTCTTGCACTCCATCTAGTCTGCTTCACTTGTAAGAACAAGAGTGTTTGACCCTTAAGGGGGATGCCTATTAGTATGGTCAAGTTCGAGTCTAACTTATGTGCGAAACAAGCGTCAAGGTCAGTGGTAAGTTGCCGTGGTCAGTGATGATACCGCCAGAACTAGCGTCATGTGTAGCGGTGCTACTGTGGTCGAGATATGATCAGTAACAGTTGCATCGAGCGATGGTATCAGTGGTAGCGGTAAGGTTGCGAGCAGGGCAAGGAAACAGTAAAGAAAGCCGTGGTACTTTCAGCGGTAAAGCAGCGGTGCATGAGAAGTTCTGTCAAATTAACTGTCAAAAGTCCAGCAGTATGCCAGCGGTAACGGAGAACGAGCGTGATGTATTAACGAACAATAAGGAAACTTTAAAGACTATGTCCACTACTGGGTAGATCCAGAGCTAGACAATAATCCTGACCTATAGTACATGCAATGGTGTAAAATCAGGTACTTCTATCGTGCAGGGTACGTGGTGCTTATATCCTAAATCATATGTACTCGGAATACTCTAGGTGAGATCAGTAGTGCTGGAGTGTAGTAACCACCGTAAGTAAACATAGCGCGAGGTGCTGCGGCACAAGGCAACATGTAATAAGGCTTGCTGTTGTAAAGATACAATCTAGCCTGGGCTGTAGATAAACCATGGCCTAAGCTAGTATGTGAGTCTTGCGCTCTACCTAGTCTGCTTCACTTGCGAAGGCAAGAACATTCGACCCTAAAGGGAATGCTAAGTTAGTATAGTTCAATATTGCCTAACCTGTGGTGCGAGAATGCCGTCAGAGGTAGCGAGATGCTAGTGGTAATACTCCGGTCCGTGAGAAACTTGCGGTAAGCGTGGGAATGCGGTAGACAAGCGGTAGCGTGAATGGTAAAACTGCGGTAGTACGAGCGGTAAAACTGCGGTAAGCGTGGGAACTTCTGTGGTAAAACAAGCGGTAGTGTAGTGATGAAGCATGAGAAAGCGGTAGCGCAGGAAAGCGGTAAAGAGCAGTGGTGCGTGCAGCGGTAAAGCAATTCTTAAGGAAACAGTGACTTTGGTAAAGGACTTTATTTCGTAGTGACAGTAGTGGTGACTATTCCTAAGTACCGTGTGTACTATAGGAGGGAAGTAAGGAAAGAGTACGGGTACCTAGGAATTTTATACGAAAGGAATAGCTACGGAAATGGAAGGGATAGGATTAACACACAGCAGACATGTAATAAGACTGCACTACAGTTTACAAAACATCACATACCAGCGAGACTGGATGGACATAGGACGGACGGTGAATCTTGCTTGTGGATGCCTAATGGGTTCGCAGAGATTGCCGAAGATCACCGCTTCGTGGGAAAGTTGCCGCAGTACAGCCGTTAAGCTGCAACGAGGCTTCCGGAGTGCAGAATGATACCGTTAGATAGGGGCAAACACATGGTAAAGTAGGAAGGTGAAGCCGAAGGGTAAGGATAATGATTTCCATGTGACACCTATATGAAAATGTGCCATTTCAAGCTCAGCATGAGTTTGTTAGTCACAACGTGGAATGTGGTGCAGCAGTCGGTATGGTGTGCAGTAAGTGTGGGATGCCGCCAGTACTGCTAAAGGGGTAAGACGGCCATGGACAAGTGGTAACTCCTGTAGATGTGAGACAAGTGTCAAAAGGTGGGGTTTTAAGCCCAGCACCAATATGTTCGTTACACCGTATAGCAGGGCAGAAGGGTTAGTGACAAGGCGAGCCCTGCTGGATAAAATTAACAAATGGGGGATGTTTGTAAAGTGAGGTAGAAGGTGTGTCAACGAGGTGCGTCCTGCCGAATAAGACTATGCATAAAGTAAGGCAGAAGGTGTGTCAATGTACCTAACACTGAACAGTGCCATAACTCTCAGTGTACGTGTTGTCTGCGAAACAGAGGAGGAGGTGAGACTGTTGAACAACAGTCAGCAGGTAGTTAGTATTAGTAGACATGGCAGCAACATACCTAACACTGAATAATGCTATATAACTCTCAGTGTACATGTCATCTGTGAAATGGAGGAGGCAAGACTGTTGAATGACAGTCAGTGTGTAGTTAGTATTAGTAGACATGGTAGCAATGTACCTAACACCGAACAATGCTATATATCTCTCAGTGTGTGTGTCGTCTGCGAAATGGAGGAAAGACTGTTGAATGACAGTCAGTAGGTACTTGTTATTGTTAGGAAGGGGAGCAATGTACCTAACACCAAACAATCCTATATAATTCTCAGTGTGTGTGTCGTCTGCAAAATGGAGGAGGAGGAGAGACTGTTGAACAACAGTCTGTAGGTACTTGTTATTGTTAAGAAGGGGAGCAATGTACCTAACACTGAACAATCATATATAACTCTCAGTGTGCGTGTCATCTGCAAAACGGAGGAGGAGGAGAGACTGTTGAACAACAGTCAGTAGGTACTTGCTATTGATAGAAACAGCAGCAACATACCTAACACCAAACAGTGCTATAACTCTCAGTGTGCGTTGTAAAGATACAATCTAGGCTGGGCTGTAGATGAACCACGGCCTAAACTAGTATGCGAGTCTTGTGCTCCGTCTAGTCTGCTTCACTTGCAAAGCAAGAGCATTCGACCCTAAAGGGAATGCTAAGTCAATATAGTTCAATAATGCCCAACCTGTGGTGCAAGACTGCCGTCGGAGGTAGCGAGATGCTAGCAGTGACCTCCTGTCCGTGGGAAACTAGCGGTAATACTAGCGGTAAGTGCGGGAAAGCGGTAGACAAGCGGTAGCAAAAGTGGTAAAACTGCGGTAGTGTGTGCGGTAAAACTGCGGTAAGGCATGGGAAACTGGCGGTAAAACAAGCAGTGAAGCATAGCGATGAAGCGCGGGAAAGCGTAGCGCAAGCAGTGAAGCGTGGGAAAGCGGTAAAGAGCAGTGGTGCGTGCAGCAGTAAAACAATTCTTAAGAGACAGTGACTTCGGCGAAAGACTTTATTCCTTTAGAGACAGTAGTGGTGACAATTCCTAAGTACTGTGTGTACCATAGAGGGAAAAGTAAAAGTACCAGAATGTGCGAAGAGTCCTTTTTAACATGTACCGTGAACGGCCGGAATACATAGCGAGAACGGTAGCGAGATAGAATTATTTAGCTAAGAGGCATTGTCACAACCCACAAACGAATTAATGCAAGGGCAGAGACTAGGACTCAAACTAAGGTTATCACAAGAAAAGAGAGGAGCAAGGACATCTTGGATTGCTACAGTTGTAGATACAAGAGGTTTGAACTAAAGAGCTACTACAGCGAAACTAGCTAACTATATACACATATTGAAACTGAGATATAAACTGAGTTTGAAACTACTAGCCAATCATAAAATAGAAACAAGAATCATACGATGTGATAGTTGTGACATTGTTATGACATCATATTCTAGAAGGTTCTAAGATCACGTGATACTATCTTATCTTATCTTATCCGATAGCATCATAAAAGATCTCTTCCTCTTCATCAGGAAGTTCGGTTATAGAAGCGGATATGGGAATTTTGATAGGATTTGGGTTTGTCGTAGCGCTGGGTTTAGACGCTTTAGGGAAATTGAGAAAAGAGTAATGATTTGTATTTGGAATTCGTGACAGGCATGCAGCGAGCAAGCGGTGTCACGGAAAATAAGGTAAGTCTTGCCGTAGCTTTAGTAATGGCAGAAACGAATATGCTATGCACCAATGGATCTTAGATGGAAATGGAATGGACAGGAGGACATCGGTAGCGAGATTTGGTAAGGGGCAAGGATTCACGGAGCGAAAACAGTACCGGCGAAGCGAAAAGGGGTAATGCTCGCTATAGGGGTTTTCTCAGTAGCCACTGTAGGCAGTAACGAGAAACTTGTGTAAAACAGCACTTTCATGGTTAGTGTGACTTTGTTCGCTACAGCGTGTCATCTGCAAAACGGAGGAGGAGGAGAGACTGTTGAACAACATCAGGTCATTAGTTAGTAGGTACTTGGTATTAGTAGACGTGGCAGCAACGTACCTTGCCAACACCAGAGTCACCGACAAGGGGCAACAAACAAAGGGAGATGAGCACTAGAACCGTTGATTTCATCAAGGGCAATGTCCAGAACCAAGCCTACATGTCTCTGACAGCCTCAGCATCACAGACAACGATGAGGGAGGGGAAGGAAAGTCGTGGGAACAGTTCATATAGCGGAGCGGATGGTTTAGCGACAAAACGGGAACAGCCGGATTAGCATTGGGGCAGAATGTACACAGAACAGAACCTACCTAGTTTCCCCGAGGCTTGTATGTAGATATATCTAAGGACGCGCAGGATTTGGGGCAAGGGTTATGGCTGGTGTCAATGTTTTAGCGCAAATGACTATTCTAGTAATTGACGGCACATGTATTTGTCCTGTATTAGTAAAGCTACTTATTGGGAAGGCCAGGTGCAATTCTAATGAGATTGGTAACATTTTCATAATGCGTGTGACGAAAAAGGAAGTCCCCTTCAGACACCAGCAAACATAAAGTTAGCCTATCTCTGTCATATACTGTACATTCAGGTCTGATCCATGGACATCTGGACACCCAATCCATACATCCTAGTCCACCCATCCAATCCAGCTCACATATCCAATCCACCCATCCACTCCAATCAATATCCATCCATATCTAATCCATATCCATATCCAACTCAGTCCATCCATCTGATCTGATCCACCCATCCGATCTGTGTTCATATCCGATCCATGTCCATATCCGATCCGTGTCCATATCCGATCCATGCTCATATCCAAAACTATTCCCGTGCACCTGCGCATTACTCCTTTTAGGTTAATACCTGTGTCCAGCTTTCGGTTATCTCTGCACCTCTGGCTTTCGGTTATCTTGACTTCCGTCTTGATAAGATATTTTGTACAAGTCTTATTTCCAAGTTCATAGCCTTGTGTTCCGCAATGCCTCAAACATAGCCTCGGACTATCCTTACTTGCCTTCCGGCATGCTACCTACAGTATATAAACTTGTAGTAAAACTCCTGCAGACCTCAGTCTGATTCATTGTTCCTACTTCTGTATATTCCTTTGATTGCTCTGTATCCTGTTATCATGTCTATATAACTCCATTTCCGTTCTTGCACTTGGGCTCCGGCCCTTGTAAGCTTCCAAACTCAGGCCTATGGGATCACTCTCTAGGCCGGAGCTGTGATCCTATGTCCTATAATCTTTTCGGACTTTGTCCATCTCCGTCTATCATCTGTTTCACCTCCGACTCTACCTTTGTTAGTCTTATACTGTCTGTTTCTATTCCAGACCTTGTCCGGAGTAGTCTATACTATCTCTACACCATATCCGGACCTACTCCTCTCTAGTAGCCAACACTTCCTCTAAGATCCACAGAGCTATGCTCATCCGATCATCTGATCATCTGCTTCTCCGCTCCTCCGCTCCTCTGCTCCTCTGCTCCTCCACTCCTCCACTCCTCTGAGCTCCGGACCTTCGGACCCCTAGTCCTCTGGATCCATCCTATCCTATCCTCTGACATTTATGGATCATCTTTCCCTCCGGAGCTCTGCTCCTATCCTTCCCTGGACTTTGTCCAGCGGTCCATCCTTCATCTGTTCTACTTGGAGCTTGTTCCAGTAGTGTTACCATTACTTCCTACCTTCCGGAAATAGTTCCGGCGCATTCCCGCGCTCATCCAGAAGTCCATCAGAGCTCTGTCAAGCTATCCTGCCTTAGAGTTCATCCGGACCCTCCATCCGGACTTCACCAGAACTCTCCCTTGAACTTCATCCGAAATTAAGGGCACATACTCGGGTAAGGGGCACAGCGTACGAGCTGAGGCCAAGCCCCTTTGACTTTACAACCCTCCGGTACAACCCCATGTAAGACCAGGACTTCTTACTAATCTCCGGTTTTGCATGGTTGTAACAATCTCTCGCCATCGCCTGTACACCATGGTCAACCAATGAATAAGCAACGATATAAAAGAATGTGCACTTACACTCTGGGATCACAGTTGGGAGGTCCAAGATATCTGTGAATTGCTCTGTGTTTTGCGGGCCAGCTGCTTTCATTGGCAAAACATGTTTGAAGAACTCAGTACTGTTACTAGGCCCTCTTCTCCACTTGTTGGCCGCTGAAACAAATAAACTAGCGCTGGCCTAAGTATAAGTGCAGTGTTAATCCTACTAAAGGCGCAAGTGAGATGTTCGACCCAAGAGGACTGCAGATAGAAGCAATTCCTTCTAAGTTAGTGCGAAGGAAACAATGAAGTACTAAATTGGCTGCGAGGATTCTGATTTCCGAGATTAGCGGCGGTAGCGGTATGTCGGTGGTACTAGCGCAGTGTCAGCGGTACACGTGCGGTAACGATAGCTGCAACGGTTAGCTAGCGAGGGCAGGAACAAAGTTGCTTGGGCGAGACGAAATGTTATAACTACCGGCAGTGCGGTAGCGGTAGCGGCAACTTCCGTATGAGCAGGAATGCAGATGAGAGAGAAAGCGACCCAGCGAGATCACTGGCTGCGGTCCGGTTACAAGTAGCGAAGTCGAAAGTTGTGCGGTACTTCGAGCGGTAAAGTTACCGGCAGTTAAATCAATGAGCGTGGTTTGAACGGAGAAATGTTCAAATGCAAATAGATTGCAACTAGCGAGTGTTTCTAATACTAAGTCCTAGTGAAGGGATGTAACGGGAAGTAAGTGACGGTATGTATGTTCAGTCCTTTTTAACATATGCGAGCACATACGAGATAACTATGCGAGTCCAGTAGCGAGAAAGAAAATAAACGGGGTACTTAATTATGAGGCGCGCAGCGTGTAGCAGCCCCTTGATACATAAGGTAAATCCTGCCATAGGTTTAGTAACAGTGGAAGCGAGGAAACTACACACCAATGGATTCTAGATGGAATAGGACGGGACATGAGGGCATCAGTGCAAGGATCCGGTAAGGGTTCGTGGAAGAAGAACGGTTCCGTGTTAGCAGAGTGAAAAGGCTATTTCGTCGCTATAAGGGAATCCTTTGGTTGCCGCCGCAGACGTTAACGAGACGCTTGCCAAAAACGGGGTTTTGACGGTCAGCATGACTTTTCTCGCTACACCGCACAAGGATAATCGCATGAGCGCTCATGACGGCAGTCGAAGACCTCTTTGCTGAAGAATCAGATCTGTTCCTTGATGAAATTTGTACCTGGCTTGCAGTAAAGCACAACATCACCATCAGCTCATCATCCTTATCTCGCAATCTCAAACAAGCTGGCCTTTCTCAAAAAATGCTCCAGAAGATTGCTCATGAACATGACAATGTCTGTCGAGAGGAGTTCAAAGACTGTTACAGTCTTATGTGCCCCTATTCATTTTCTCCTTTACTTTGGACATTATGTAACTCTGACTCATATGCTCAACACATCTGTACTATAGTTGCCTTCCTTCTTTGGATACGCACTTACGTTCTCATGTCTCTCTTGGTCCGTGCGCACATATTGACCTATTTAAGCACATTGTATTATGCTTGTATACTTCACTTTAATCTTACTGGGTTTTACCTGGAACATCCTTCGCTTAGGCCTCCAACCTAAGTCATCTTGAATCGTCTCTAAGTCTAAGCACTCCTTAGCCTTAGTCTCTATTCTCATAGAACCTCTTAGACTTGTCTTTGAGGCAGAACCCTTGATCGTACTCGGAACGCGTTCCTTGTACTTTCACCTTGTCCTCTTCTGGACATTGTAGAACTTCCCAGCAGACCGTCTGTGTCTTTTCACTGTCGCTGGTGACGCCACCCCAGTTCGTAACAAAGACAGTCTTCGGAATGACTTTGTTGGCGATGGCTCAGAGTTCATTGTCCTCAATGAAACTAGTAAGAACGAGTGCACTCATGCACGCCATTATGGACGATCACACCATGGACAACGTGCACAGCTTTGTGACATTTTTGTTCAAGGAGACTGCTACTTGCTATGTGCTGCCGTGACCATAGACGGCTATCTTGCAACATGTGTTATCGAAGGCTCATTTGATGCACAAGAGTTCTATGATTTTGTTTTGGAAGATGTAGTAATTCTCTCTTACTGTAATATCTGCTCAGCTTTTCAGGACTTGTTCTACTAGCTCCCACATATGAACCCGTATCCTCAAGAACAGTCTGTCCTTGTCCTTGACAATTGCTGAATCCACCATAATCAGGACCTTGTGGACTTCATTGAGAGTGCAGGTTTGTACAGTAGTGTTTGGATCCTCCAGAGATTTGATGAAGTTGAATAGGTTGTGTTGTACTTTATCTACCTCCTTACTCCCCAGATCTCACTCCAATTGAGGAGTCATTTAGTGCTTGTAAGTTCTCGTTGTCCTGCCTGATTCGTCTACTTATTCAAGGTCAACAGTGTGTCACGAATTCCAAATACAAATCATTACTCTTTCCTCAATTTCCCTAAAGCGTCTAAACCCAGCGCTAAGACAAACACAAACTCCATTGAAATCCCTATAACCGCTTCTATAACCGAACTTCCTGATGAAGATGAAGAGATCTTTTATGATGCTATCGGATAAGATAAGATAAGATAAGATAGTGTCACGTGATCTTAGAACCTTCTAGAATATGATGTCATAACAATGTCACAATCATCACATCGTACGATTCTCATTTCTATTTTATGATTGGCTAGTAGTTTCAAACTCAGTTTATATCTCAGTTTCAATATGTGTATATAGTTAGCTAGTTTCGCTGTAGTAGTTCTTTAGTTCAAACCTCTTGTATCTACACTTGTAGCAATCCAAGACGTCCTTGCTCTTCTCTTCCTCTGTGATAACCTTAGTTTGAGTCCTAGTCTCTGCCCTAGCGTTAATTCGTTTTGTGGGTTGTGACATTAGGTTTGAACTTTAGGGGACTCCGACTCGCATACCACTGCATACCTTTCTTTTGGATTCCTCTTCAACGATAGTACCGTTGTAGACGATTCTCAAAAGTCTCTTATCATCTTCTGTACACGTCTGTAAAGGCACTTGCACTTGCAGGCTAGTACAAAATGTTTTGTCTTGCCCGACCCTAAAAAAGTCGCGATCTTTCTTCTCCCCTTTGCTCATTTGAGTGCATTTTCTACCAATAGTCTTTTGTAGTTAGTAGACCTCTACCAGGCCCAGCCTTACATTGCTGCTGCTAGTAGACGGTGGACGAGCAACATTAGGTGTTCGATCCGTGACCTCAGTGCTGGCCCAAGACCCTGCCTGCTGAGCTCTACGATAGTTTCTTTTTTACGATAGTTTTCTCTTCATACGATAGAAGGTCTAGTTTTCTTCGAAGTATTTAGTGGAATTGCCTCGTTGTCCAAGATAGACTGGTCGCTTGTAAGCTTCGGCTGGAAGAGCACCGTGTCCCTCGAGTTTTTCCCACTTGGAAGATCACAAAAACCTTTTACTATAGTTTTCTTAGTTAGTAAATAGGGAAGCGCCTAGTTGGGTTGACTAAAGAACCCTTTAGGACCTGAGTACGTGGTAGATCCGATCAGATATCGGGGACCGCTCAGTTTTCCATTTACATACTTCTTTTCCCATCTCCTCTTCACCATCTTTCCTTTTCGGGTTGACCGTTACGACTAGTCAACCACAGACATCAGTAAATTGGGTTCCAGAAAACAACTGGTACTATGTCTGCTCCCGCCACTACCATCCACAACGAACAAGCTTTGGCTGAGTACATTGCAAATGCTATCAATGTTGCAATTGCTCCAGTCCAAGAGCAAGTTCAAAGGCTCAGGAATATGAACGATGTCTTACAAGACCAGAATGAAAAACTCCATGAAGAACTTCATCAATATAGGGAAAGAATTGATGAACTGGAAGCAAAACCAACATCAACAGGAGGAACTCCCAAAATTGCGAAGCCAACAGAGTTCACTGGAGGAAAAGACTCCATCGATGTCAAAACATTCCTGGCACAAGTATCCCTTTACCTCACACAATACCCCAACGCAACGCAACAACAACATCTCAGCTTAATGTTGTCTTATCTTAAGGGAAATGCCGGAAAATGGGCAGAACCTTACGTTAAGAAACAAGCTGCAGGAGAATTGGACTTCAATGAATTCTTAGAGGAGTTCTCACGCATGTTTAAAGATGAGAACAAAGAAGCGAAGGCCATCAGAGAATTAGAGACCCTTAGGCAAGGATCTAGTTCTGTTCCAGAATACGTTGCATCCTTCAAACAAAAGTCGGTATTCACAAACTTCTCCGACTACGACCTCCGCCTTAAACTCCGATCTGGTCTACAAACCCGGATCAAAGAACAACTCGCTCATGTTGCGCTCAAAGACAAGAATACTCTCAACAAACTGATTGAAAGAGCAGTAGAAATTGGGCAAAACTTTGAAGAGTTGGACGCAGAGAAGAAGCGAAACACCTGGTGGACTCCTAAGTCTAACAGTGGAGTTCCTTCTTCATCAAGGGCTGGACCCAGTAACAGTGACGCTATGGATGTCGACTCCGGAAGGCAAAAGACTGCCCCAAACCGCAAGGAAAGCCTGGTGCTTTTAAATGTTACAGATGCGGTGGAGAAGGCCACATGGCTAGGAACTGTAAAGAAGCGCCGAAACCAGCGCAAGTGAAGGCATCGTCTGCCGAAGAAGAAACCGCGCCTAAATGGTTCAAGGACTGGTTATCCTCCAAAGAAGGCAAGGGTTTTTAGAAGGGTTGAAGTCAGAGTCTGCAGACCTAGACCCGAACAATCGATTCTCTATTCTTTCTAGTTTTTCAGATGTAACGGAAGTGTATATACGATCCAAATCAGAGCATTTTTATATTCCGATTACACTGAAAGGAAAGAACAGACAAGCAGACGTAAAAGCACTTGTGGACTGTGGTGCATCAACATTATTTATAAGTGAAAGATTTGTGAAGAACAATGATGTCCGGTGTCGTAAATTATTGCGTCCCATACCAGTCAAGAACATTGATGGTTCCTTAAATGCCGCCGGAGCTATGACAAGATTCGCTGAAATAGGATTAAAGATTGGAGATCATGAAGAAGACAAAGCAGCCTTCATGGTTACAGATCTAGGAAGCGATGATGTTATTATCGGTATAGATTGGCTAAGGTATCATAACCCGGAGATTGATTGGAACGCAGGACGATTTGCTCTTACACGATGCCCAATTAAGTGTGAGACTAAAAAAGAAAAAAGACAAAAAAATAGAGAAAAACGAAAAACCCAAAAACAGGGTGACTTGCCAGATCTGATTCCCACGGAAGAGGAAGATGATGACGAAGGCATGGCGAAGAAGAGGGCGATGGTTGAGGAAATAGAAGATGAAGATAGTCCAAAGAATGAATGGATTAGATATAAAGCTTCTATCGCCACAGAACAAAAAGTAGCAGAGGAAGCTACTAAGAAGAAAAAGTCTGTAGAAGAAATGGTTCCAGACTGGCTTCATGATTACCTGGGTGTATTCTCAGAAGAGGAATCAAAGAGATTTCCTGAAAGAAAGAAATGGGATCATGCGATAGATCTTAAAGATGAGAATGATCTTCCACCGAATGCAAAACCGTATCCTTTATCACCCAAAGAAATGGACACACTGAAAGATTGGTTAAAAGCCGAAACTGCATTAGGACGTATTAGAGATTCACAATCTCCTGTTGCAGCACCTTTCTTCTTTGTGGCCAAAAAAGATGGCAAATTACGACCAGTAATGGACTATAGAAAGCTCAATGAGAAAACGGTTAAAAACGCGTACCTTTACGAGATCTCAAGATCTAATTGATGCTTTAACTGGTGCCACAATGTATTCCAAAATGGACGTACGATGGGGATACAATAATATTCGGATGAAAGAAGGAGACGAGTGGAAGGCAGCCTTCAAAACACCTTTTGGTCACCATGAACCAACCGTAATGTATTTTGGGTTGACGAATTCTCCAGCAACTTTCCAGACCATGATGAATGAAATATTTAGAGATCTTATTGATGGAAAGACAATCGTTGTCTACATCGATGACATCTTGGTCTTTACAAATGGAAATAAGGAGCAACACCGAAAAGTCGTGCGAGAAGTACTCAAACGATTGAAAGATAATGACCTGTTCTTGAAACCAGAAAAATGTAGTTTCGAACAGTCTAAAGTCGAATTCTTAGGGTTGATCGTGGAAAAAGGCAATGTATCTATGGACCCTGTGAAAGTAGAAGGAGTATTAAAATGGCCTGTTCCCAAATGCGTAAAAGACATACAAGCATTCATGGGTTTTGCCAACTTCTATCGAAGATTCATATTGGGGTTCTCAGATATAGCCAGACCAATGAATGATTTGCTAAGAAAAGATGTTCCATGGAATTGGACAGAGAAACAACAGAATGCATTTGATGAATTAAAGAAATGATTCACAGAAGCTCCGCTCCTAGTAATGCCAGATGTTGAGAAAAAGAAAAGAATAGAGACCGATGCTTCTGATTATGCATCTGGTGCAGTACTTTCTCAACAAATGGAAGATGGACTATGGCATCCTGTCGCTTATTATTCAAAGTCAATGAATGATGCAGAACGAAATTACGACATTCATGACAAAGAATTATTAGCAATCATTCGAGCGTTAGAAGAGTGGAGGCACTATGTGCAGGGAGCACCTCATCCTGTGGAAATCTGGACCGATCATAAGAATCTCGAGTATTTCATGACGAGTCAAAAATTGACACGAAGGCAAGCTAGATGGAGTCTGTTCCTGGCAGAGTACGAATTTACACTCCAACATAAGCCTGGTGTAGTCAATGATAAGGCCGATCGTCTGTCTCGGAGATCAGACCACAGAGGGGGGGTAGAAAACGACAATTCTGATCGCATTTTGCTTAAACCGGAATTTTTCAAAATCAATGCTGCTAAAAGAGGCCAAGTTCTTATAGAAGGAGAAAAATCTCTTCTTAAAAAGATCAGACAAAGTACAGAACGAGAGCCTGAAGTAATGAAAGCGTTAGAAACGTTAAAAGCAGCACCGGTGCAATTGCGTAGAGGAGTCGAAGAATGGAATGTTGAAGATGGATTGGTGTTATTCCGAGGATTGGTCTATGTTCCAAATGATAAAGAAATCCGCCGAGAGATTCTAGAGCTATTCCATGATTCACCACCGGCTGGACATCCTGGACGTGCCAAAACCTTAGAATTGATTTCCAGAAACTATTGGTGGCCAATGATGACAAAAAGTGTTCACGACTATGTAGATGGTTGCGATCGTTGCAGACAAACAAAGGTCTATCCTAGTAAACCGACGGGACCTTTACAGCCAAATGAAGTTCCAAAAGGACCTTGGCAAACAATTACATGTGACCTGATTGTGGACCTACCAAAGAGTGAAGGGTGTGATAGCATTTTTGTTGTCGTTGATCGATTTACGAAACAAGCACACTTCATTCCCACCAATAAAGAAGTAGACTCGAAGGAAATTGCCGAGCTATTTTTGAAAAATGTATGGAAACATCATGGAACACCAAAGAAAGTGATTTCAGATAGAGGAACACAGTTTGTATCGAAATTTATGGGACAAATGTCAAAAAGATTAGGCACAAAATGGTCTGCTTCGACTGCCTATCATCCCCATACAGATGGACAAACAGAACGCGTAAATCAAGAAGTTGAACAATATTTACGCCTGTTTACCTCTTATAGACAAAACGATTGGGTATCTTGGTTGCCGATTGCAGAATTCTCGCATAATAACGCAGTCACAGTCACCGGTCATAGCCCTTTCAAAGTTCTATATGGATATAATCCAGAATTCACGATATCTCCTAATTCCAACTCCCGTATTCCTGTTGCCGATGAAAGAGTGGATCAAATGAAAGAAGCAAGAGATGATGCGGAAAATACTTTGAAACTAGTCAATGAACGAATGAAACGGTTCTATGACAAAGGAGTAAAAGATGCACCACAGTATAAAAAGGGAGACAAAGTCTGGCTAGACGCGAAAAACATTAAACAACGTCGTCCAAGTCAAAAACTGTCAGATCGTCGTCTTGGGCCCTTTGAAATACTAGAGAAGATTGGCGAGGTGAACTATAAATTGAAATTACCGGCAAATTATCAGATCCATCCGGTTTTTCACGTTCAATTACTCACCCCATACTATGCATCTCAAATGATCCCTCATTCTCAATCCACCCGACCACCTCCTGACATAGTTGACAATCAGGAAGAATTTGTTGTAGAAGAAGTACTAGATAGCCGATTATTCCGAGGAAAGCTGCAATACCGAGTAAAATGGGAAGGATATCCGATAGAAGAATCGACATGGGAACCAGAAGAAAATGTAAAGAATTCCCCGATTCTTATAGCAGAGTTTCATAAAAAGAATCCCACGGCGGCTAAAACCAAAAGAATTCAAGGTTCTATACTTAATTCAGAAGATTTCAAGAAATGGAGAACACATAACATCAGACCTTCATACATTCGCGATGACGCTCATCCTAGAGAGGGGGTAATGTCACGAATTCCAAATACAAATCATTACTCTTTCCTCAATTTCCCTAAAGCGTCTAAACCCAGCGCTAAGACAAACACAAACTCCATTGAAATCCCTATAACCGCTTCTATAACCGAACTTCCTGATGAAGATGAAGAGATCTTTTATGATGCTATCGGATAAGATAAGATAAGATAAGATAGTGTCACGTGATCTTAGAACCTTCTAGAATATGATGTCATAACAATGTCACAATCATCACATCGTACGATTCTCATTTCTATTTTATGATTGGCTAGTAGTTTCAAACTCAGTTTATATCTCAGTTTCAATATGTGTATATAGTTAGCTAGTTTCGCTGTAGTAGTTCTTTAGTTCAAACCTCTTGTATCTACACTTGTAGCAATCCAAGACGTCCTTGCTCTTCTCTTCCTCTGTGATAACCTTAGTTTGAGTCCTAGTCTCTGCCCTAGCGTTAATTCGTTTTGTGGGTTGTGACACAGTGAAAGCTTACATCTGCCGTCATGGTGACAAATTACGCCAATATGAAGACCCAGTTGAGGCCCTGTACGAAGCCACAGGTTGTATCACACCAGAGAATGCATATGCGTGGTTCAAAAATGCAGGTTATATTGCTACATGATTCAGCATGTTCAACTGTTGTGCTATTGTACAAATAAAAGTGCTCAAGTGTTCAAGAGAATCTTCTGCAAAGGTTGACAATGAATCATCACGTCCAAGTACCTGACTTTATTGCTGTACAAAATTTCTTGTGCGCACCGAGGAAAAACTGCCAACCAAGTTTTGTAAACTGACCAATATCACACCATTCTGGTTGATCTTCCTGCTCGGACTCCAACTGATCAACTTCTACCTCGTCATCTTCTTCTACTAGATTTTTGGTTGACCAGTCAGCCTCAGAGAGGTGCCCTATTCTCTCAGCATCATTCACATATGGCATGGGTGAGTCTGGGAACTCCAGTGGCGCGTCACTCCTGGACATCCACAGGTACAGCTTTGAGCTCAGGTCTGGCTGGGATTTTGATTCATCAGGAAATTCACACATTCCTTAACATGCTTAATCAGCTTAACTCACTTATCTCAAAACTTGTTTGCTCTCTCTCACATCATTCACCTGGCATATCTTATATTTTTTGAGTGTGAAATACAATAAAACATGTATATTAATATATCTCAACTTTTATTTTCTGAATTCATTCACATTGAAATTTTGGACAAGTAGATTCAATTTCACCAAGGCAGTTAAGTGTAAATAAGTCCGCATAAGGGCATGTCAAGGAATGTGTGAATTTCCTGATGTTGTTGGCTTTTTCGAATTGGCTGTCTTTCATTTTGCCATAGAAATATATGTGTATGACACATAGTAGAAGCAATATGAAGGGCTGATAGTGTCTGAAAACTTTGTACAAGCTACAAGAAGTCTCCCCTGATGTCCAGGACGTGTTGTTCTGTTGATTTCCTTTTTTGTCACACGCGTTACGAATTTTACCAATCTCATTAGAATTGCACACAGCTGTAATTGTGTTCATGATGCCGACTTACACATCCCATATACCCAAAACACGCATGTTCCAGTACTATACCTCATTTCTTCCAGAAACTTGCTAACATGAGACGACGGCCCTTTGTTGGCTTGCCGATGTAGATGTTGGTACAGAGGAAGGTAGTACACTGGGTTTTGCGAAGGGAGATGGTGCCAGTTTACTGGTCTTTGTGATTGATTCTGGCACAGAGAAGGGATTGGTCGATGCGAAAGCAGGTGCAGTGAACAGCTGCGGCGCACGCATGGGGACCAAAGGAGCTGTGGTTGGTGTATTGCTAGTAGGTGCAGGTGTCGATGGTGCACCTGGTTTGGCGAAAAAGTTGGGCATAGAGGGTGTGAATTATATCATTATGAAGTGCGGTCATGGTGGTGTTAGGAGGTTGTCGGATCCCACCGTCCGGCTGTGGGATGTAGTGACGGGGCTACCATTGGTGAGGGCACACTGGTTGGATATTGATGGTCTCGTTCTCCCCCGACAGGACTCGCATTGTATCTGGTTCAGAGGGTTCCACTGTCCGGCTGTGGGACGTAGCGACGGGGCTGCCATTGGGAGCCCTTCCAAGGGCATACTGGCATTGGTTCAGTTCACTTAGTCACTTTCTCCCTGATGAGACTCGCATCGTGTCTGGTTCACATGATTCAACTGTCCGGCTGTGGGATGCAGCAACGGGGTTACCACTGGGCGAGTCCTTCGGAGGGGACACTGATTAGGTTCGATCATTCTCATGGGACTTGCATAGTGTCTGATTCACACCGCTCTACTATCTGGCTGTGGGATGCAGTGACGGGCTGCTGTTGG